>JALQSN010000873.1:0-19034 GCA_023690525.1 Holotrichia oblita
AAAAATAATTTCTCAAATCCAGATAATACGCTTTAATTATCAATTTGTAACAGAAGTAATAACTCTTAATATTCCTTGTCTTTTCGCCCGTAATTTAACTTGATTTACAATACCCTGCCACGGATTTGCCACCGAGCCTGTATATCTAAAAGTTAAATAGCCATTGCCACGTTGAATATTTAAAAGGTTCGCAGTTAATGCAGTCAATTCACGTTCTTCAAAGATGTCAAAATCATCAGCATTAAAACTAAGCCTAAATTCCATATTGCTTAAATTTGTTGCATTTGATACCGTAAATGGTACTGATATAAGCTGACCTATTTGGTTTGCGCTAAATTCGATTATCTCTGATTTTCTTGTTACTAACTCTATAGCAAAAGCGTACGGTTTCATAGTTGCCATATCAAATACAAATACTTTAACTTTATCAACGCCGGAATTTGGAACAGCATAACTAAGGTTAAAAGTACGGCTTCCATTATTTCCGGGAACTGACTGCGACATTGTTGTTTTAAAATCAACCATTTTACCTTTATTATAAGCTGCAATCATCAAAGTAGTATTTATTGGCGCTGATGTTTTGTTATTTACATTTGTTTCGATTGTCATATTTTGTCCGGGTATTAAAGCCTCATAGCAAATGTTATTATATAGTATTTTTGTATCAACTGTGATATTTGGGTCGATAGAAGTTCCGGCAGCCGCACTCTCAATATTATTAATAGTTTTTTCTGTAATTCTCGAAGCTGTTTCCAAACTAACATCAATTCTTTTTTGACATTGAATCTGATGTGTGTTTGATGTGGATTCTGATGTGAAGTTCAATGTTAAATCCGATGCTGAGTCTGTTGTTTTGCTTGACGTTGTGTAAAAACAATCTGCAAATTCAGGTTCGATTCCTACTGATATTCCTCCGGCAAACGATATTGTATCATCCGGTAAATTATACGAAATATGTTCAAATCTTGCATTGGCGTTAATCCTTCCTACTATTATACCGTGTCCTGCAACTGTTCCATGCCCTGAGCAAGTAGACAGAATACCACCGTTTACTTCTCCGATGATTCCGCCAACATTAAAATCCCTGAAACATTGCCGTCAAAATGCACAACGTTTATATTAGAATTTTCTTGCATATTACCGACAATTCCGCCTACACTTTGTAATCCCAACGACTGCAACAATGAGTCTTTGGAGCGAAATAGTCTACCTGCGTTTGTGCCGATAAGTCCGCCAACATTGTTTGCGCCAATCACATAACCGGTGGAAAAAATATGCTCGATTTCACTTCCTAAGTTTTTACCCACAACAGCTCCAACGTTAGTAGAACCATTCACATAAACATCTATAACACCTATATCTATTATGGTTCCACTGTTTGTAACACCAAAAAGTCCTTGTGGGAATTCATCATTTGTAATGACGACAAGGTTTTTAATATACACCATTCCGCCGTTGAAATTTCCGCTAAATGGTGTA
The DNA here is from genome assembly GCA_023690525.1 of Holotrichia oblita. NCBI lineage: Eukaryota > Metazoa > Arthropoda > Insecta > Coleoptera > Scarabaeidae > Holotrichia > Holotrichia oblita. The sequence continues at coordinate 1,480 of JALQSN010000873.1, forward strand.
TTTTCACTAATGCCGATTGGTGTCCACATCTTTCCTGCAAGGTCTATTTCCTGTGTTACTTTTATATATATTTATCTTTATATTCATTTCCCTCATTTACACTTTTAGCAAGAAAAGCCAATTGCTCCGGCGTTGAAATTATGAATGGGTCGCTTTCGGTTCCGTTACCACTTGCGAAACCTATAGCGGCGTGATTAATCCAATTGTCAGTTTTAGCGCGGGTGACGTTTCCATCAGCGCCGTGCAAAGTGGTGTCAGGTTTTACGCTTGGAAACCCGTTGCCATCTTCTAAGAAACTCAATCCTAACTGTAGCTTCCGCCCTGCAATACGCATCACTTCATCCGCATCCAACAACATTCGAAAAGTAAGCATTCCACCGGGCGGTATTTCAGTATCGGTTCTTGTGATTGCAACATCATTTGTTTTTATGGCTTCATCGCCAGCCCACACCGTCATAAGCCCTTGTGTTCCTGCGGGTATAGGACGGCTACCTGCTCTTACAAAAACGTGTACGTAAATCCACGAATCGTTAGCACCATTAAAAGTTACCCAATTAAACTGTGTATCACCGTTTTGAAAATATTCCTTTGCACTTTTGTCAGAATCCTTGTTGATAGTAGTTGTAGTTTCAAGGTCGCTAATATCAAGGGCTAAAGCGTTGACTTGAATTTCCGATGTTTTATCTTCAGCATTTTCAAATGATATTTTAGCTACTGTCCAAACACCAGTAGTAACTACGAAAACAGTTGAAATAAGCAAGGCGGTCAACTTTTTCGTTTTTTTCAATTGCATCTTCTCCTTTGTGTTTTATGTTTTTATTTAATAAATTTTCTCTTTTTATATATGTGTAATGTTTAACCATTTTTTTCCAATTATTATAACACGTTTCCCCGGCTATTTCAACTATAAAACATGAAATCCAAGAATAATAAAGAAAAGAAGCGCCAAACGCTAAGTTCAAAAAGCGTTCAGGCGCTTCCTCCACAAGCAATTAGTCAGCCTGCGTAATCTTTTCTAATGCCTTTTTTTGGAGTTTTCGGTTGATGAAGCATAAATGAACACCCTGAAAAATACCCCGTAGAGGCTTTTTCTGCATCCATAGCTATCATTTTACCCGCCTTTTTCAGCATACCTTTTACTTCCATCTTACAATCCCCTTTCCGTTTGTTTTTTATATTAGCGGCAATCAGCGATAATGATGCCGATAATACTCCAATCGTAAAACTGAACAGAATAAGAGATTGCATTCCTTCCACCAAGAGAAGGACTATAAATACGCTTTGGCAAATAACCACAAACACACTGTAGTGCCTATAATTCTACGTTGCTTATCCGTTAACGGTTTGTTCTCGTCTGCAACAGGCGTAAGTTTATAAACTATCAATACCGAAATAATTAACGATCCTAACATCAGCCAATTCATCAACCATGCGGGAGCAATATGTAAAACCCCCAAAAACACAGTATATATAGCTAGTAACGCCAAAAAACAGCGCAAATGTGTTTTGGTGTGGTAGCCTCCGGCAACAGTTACCGCTCGGGTCGGTCGTAACCTACGCTCTATCCTGCAACTGCTATCTTAATTATTAATAATTTTATTTCTGGTGATACTCACCATTTACACGAAATTCTCAATACTCCCTTTTAATATTACAGTAAGCTAATAACTTGCTTTCATTGAATATCCGGGCTTGCTCCCCCCTCATTCTACGAATATCTTCATAAATAATTCCCTCTCTTATAGCCTCCTCCAATGTTAAAATGCTTTTTGCCGTTTGCTGTTTAATAAGTCCGTCATAAGTAAAAATAATATCGGTCATAATGCTAACCGTTTCACCCTTCACACCTATATTTACTGCATATTCCACATCTGCAAATGTATATCGGTATTCCTTGTATCTGTCTATTTCAAACGGCAATGAGCTTTCATAAACCGCATACCCAAAGAAGATTGAAAAAAATATTATCAGCGTTGCGCCAATACACCATGAGAAAATGCGGGATTTTCGCTTGCTCTTGGCTTTTTCTTCTTCCATCCATAAGTTTGCTTGTTCGTTAAGCTTCGCACTATCTTTCTTTTCCTGCAATATTTCTGCCCGTAGTTCCCGCCTTTTAACGCTTGTATCGAATAAATTCTTTTCCCCATCCGTCATTTGCGGGAAGTCCTTAAATAGTTGTTGATTCTTTTTATCGTAGCAATCGAACATATACGAGATAAAGTTGCTTATTGGTAAATAGCTGTCGTATTTATATTCAATTTCGTAACGGTCGCATATTTCGTCAATTACATAATCTAATGAGGCATACATAATAATGCTTGCGTATTTGTTTAGTTCCGTTACCTCTTGTATGGCTCGGTAGTATTTTGTGTTGTCCAAGTATTCAACAATAATTAAAAAGTCAATAGGCTTTTGCTCTAATATAAGCCTTACACCATCTAAATCATGTGCAAAGTTAACCGTAATATCTTTGCTTTTCCTCAAATAACTGTCTAAATCATACGCACAACCCTCTATTCTGTCTGTTAGTATAACTACATTAATTTCAGCCCCAAAGATTGTTGATTGTGTTGTTTCCTCCAATAAAATCACTCCCAATAGGAAAATATGTATTACATTATATCTCGTGCACCCAGAAGTATCTCTTCTGGTTTTGGGCATATTTTAGCACAGTTATAGTATACTGTCAATGTTTGTCGTTAAATAATTTTGGGAAGGTAAAAATTTATGAAATTTAGATTAAACGATTATAAGCCAAACGAGGCAATGCGTATTATAAGGGAATGGACACAGTTATCTCAGTTGGCGTTTGGGAAAAATCTGGCGCGTACTGAACGGACTATCCACGCATGGGAATCGGGAGAGACACGCTACAGCATTGATATGCTTTTGGAAATTGCCAAAAAATATAATATTGAAATAATCATCCAGAAAAAAGATTAATTTTTGCAATTTATATATGCGGGTGTTAGTTCTTCGGGAAACTCCGTAAATATCGGTAAATGGAGTTTTAAATCCTGTAGCATTTCATCTATAGAATTATAGTTTTTTTACCGTCCTCTGCTGATTGCCACTCAATGGAAGTGCCAAATTCTATGGTGTTTCTCTTCGTTGTGCGATTAATTCTCCAACCCTTATTGGCAACCGCCGCAACCGTTCCGGCAAGCAATGCGCCTAAAACGGCGGTTACTAGAATAATTCTTTTTCTTTTTCGTCTTTTCCGTAACCTCTCTATAAATTGACTGTAGGCTGTGTTTGTGTCCGTTATTGGAAGGCGAATATTGTAAAACTGATAGTAAACCTGTATTGGCTGGTGATGTTTTCAAAAGGGTTGTTGGTTTAAATCTCAAGCATAGGCTTATGTTAGCTGAATATCTTATTTTTTTAGAAACAAAATAACCGTATCCGTTATAAATAACAATAGATACGGTTTTATTATTGTTGATTTATTTAGAATTGTGGTATATAATAATTGCAGAATTTAGGTATTATTGGAAAATAAAAATAAAGACTTAATTTATTATTTTATTTAAATAAATGAAAAGTCTTTGCAACAGAAAGGGACTTGAATATGACTAATTTATACTGGTCTGTATACAAAGATTTAGAAAAAGAATTATTAGAGTTATCATTCAATGTTCACTTTGATGACACACAGTTTGAGTATATAATAAACGAAAATAACAATAAAGGATATATTAAAACACCAACATATTCATTAAAAATTGGCAACCTATTGATTCGTTGTTGTACTGAAATTGAAGCACTTGTTCAAGGCTTGACAAAAGATTGTGATGATGAAATAAAAAATATGCCGACTTATGATAAAAAGAAAGGTATTACTATAGGCTGTCGTTCAACATACTTAGAAAGGTTATGGCATTTAGATAAAAAAGTTATTCAAGTATCCTGCTCTAATATGTTTTTTCAGAAAAAAGAAAATAAAATCATCACCCCTTTTAAATACTCTAAAAATGATAATGATGATTTTATATCAGCTTATAATTCGATTAAGCACAACAGGAACTTGGAAACTATTCGTAAAGGCAATATTCGTTTTTTATTGCGAGCAATGGCAGCATTATATTTATTGAATGTATATTATAAAAACCTAACCATAAAAGCCGGTGATGGATATTTAAATATTATTAAAAATGGAACACATGAAGGAACCCTTGACGATAACCCCACATTTTCTGTTGGTTCTGAGTTGTTTTTAGCATCTGCTTTTTCGCCCCCAATGCCATGGTATCCCACAAAAAAAACCGCTGTTGCGGTTGATAATGAATATGTTTATTGTAAAAGAATGACAGAAACATCATATGCAACATCAATCTTTGCCATTAAAAAAAAGGAGAGAGAATTAAAAAATCAATTTCCTAACGAAGATTTTGATAATATAGAAAATGATGTTTACAAAAAACTCCACAGCTATACATTTCAAATTTTTTCTGGTGGAAGTTATGAATTTATTGTTAATAAAGGTCAAATCATTTATGATGAAATCGCTTATTAGATTTAACGATATGTCTATTTTAAAATAGACACTTCCAACTTCGACAAATAATCATAATGCGTCATTAGGTAACCCTCCGAAAATCCATGAACCCTAAAGTTCAAAGAATTTACCCCTGCTAATCAAGAATGGCAGGGGGGGTTATGTGCATTTTCACCCTTGCACAAAACGGCAAGCAATTCAAGTGTCCGTACACACTTGAAAAATGTTTGTTGGGGGTAGCTCCCCAAACCCGCAGAGCTTCGGGGCAAGTTATCCCAAAGTCATAATATAAGAAAATGCTGCCCGGATTGTCCTTTCCGCGCGGCATTGACTTTTTGATACGTTATATTAGTTGTGTAATTTATCTAATTCGTCTTTGACCCAATTATGAATAATACTACTACTTCTTTTCATTATGTTTCCTCTCTCTCAAATCTTTTGTAGTAATAATCTATCCCTCACTCAATATCAACGGAAACATTTTTATAAGACGTGTCGCTTATTTTTTCAAACGTTACGGTAAAGTTTGAGCGGAGTTTTGCGCCGTATGAATTTTCAGCATCAACATACCCCTTTACAGTGTATAAGTTGCCGTTTCGTTCAATGGTTGCGCTGTTGTATGTGGGGAATTTAGCCGTGCCGGGAGATTTTAGGTTTTTCTTAACCTCCCTTTCCGCAATAGCCCAAGCATACCCTTTATCATTGTCATTTATTCCTCTTTTAGCGGCGTTAATGGCATCACCTTTTATTCGTTCAAAAACTTCGGCAACGTATGAGTATTGTTCATCAGGAGTTTTTAAAACAAGACTGACATCAGACAGTTCTAATATATGTTGCTCTCTTAACCCATTACCTAACGCTTTGCAACTGGCTTCATAAAGCTTCTTGATTTTGTCCTCCGGTATTTTTTCTTGCCTATCTGAATGTAATTCAATATCAAAAACAACAATAGGCAAAACACCCTCATTCTCATTTACCTTTTTATATCCAAGCACTTTATAGCTATTGATTGATAATTCTTTATCGTAACTATGCCGCCCGATTTCTGTTTCAACGTAGCCGTTTTCAATAAGCCGGTTCATTGCGCTGTCGGCAAGATTCATATAACGAGTATGCCGTATATATGGAGGGATAAATACAATCCCTATAGCAATCAACACTACAAGCGACCATATTATATTACGTTTCGTTAAAAAGTGTTTCATCACAACTCCCCCTTAATACGCTTGCATTATACCATACCTTTCCAAATATCGCAATAGGAAAGAGGCGTTTTTACACACCCCTAGCCCTAACCACATTTAACAACGAGGCTTTAATTCCTCTACTCTTAAAGCCCTCCATAATTTTCTCTGCCACAGCGTTAAATTTAATAATTGGATTTGAATTTGGAGTTATAACTGATATAAATAAGAAAGCAGAGAATAAACTATTGACAAAACATAGATATTACTATAAAATTTTATTTGGTTAAGGTGTTTTCAAGTGTGATAAGAAAAAAGTTTGTTAGCATATTGATAAAATTTGTAATTAGGAGAAAGTGAAATGCAGTTTAAAATCAGTTCGGAAATTTTCGATTCAAACAGCGATTTATGCGTTGGAGTTGTAGTTGCGGAAGGTGTTGACAATTCGAGGGATAATCAAGAAATAAATAATCTTTTTTTAGCTCAGGTAAAAATGGAGGCAGGAAATCTCTTGGAAGATGTTCCTGTTAAAAATTTACCTTTTCTTAAAAATTACCATGATGCAATGAAGGCGTTTGGCATAAACCCCGCGAAATACCCATGTTCTGTCGAGGCACTGCTTAACAGAATCGCTAAAAAAGGTGAAATTCCTTCAATCAGTCCTGTTGTTAATCTGGGCAACTATATTTCAATTAAATACAAGCTTCCTGTCGGCGTACATAACAAAGACAGCTTTATTAATGATTTGCATATTAGAGCGGCAACAGCAGATGATTGCGCTGACAGCGCCAACTCTCTTGATGGCGACAACTTGACGGAGGGCGAACCTGTTTACGTTTCGGGAACATCCGTCAGAACCCGCCGCTGGATTTGGAGGCAGATGGAAGCGGGAAGGATTACGGATAAATCAACTAATTTCGTATTTCCGATAGATGGTTTTCAAAGTGATAAAGATAATATCGTTAAAGCGTGTAACGAACTGGCGGCGCCGCTTGAGCGATTTTTCTCGTGTGCCGCAAGGGTAGGTATGATTGATCGTGAGCATCCTGCGTTTAAAATAGGTAAATTATCTTCCGCAGAACTAAAGGTGGAAAACGATATTAAGGTAATGCTTAAAGGCGTGGCGGAGCATACGCCCGTTTCTGAAATAAGGGACAAGCTTTTAAAAGCGGTGGATGAAAACCGTCCGCTTAATGTAAAACTGGGGCTTGATCCTTCCGCGCCCGATATTCATTTGGGGCATTCGGTCGTGCTTAGAAAAATCCGACAGCTTCAAGATTTAGGGCACAGGGCGGTTATTATTATCGGTGATTACACAGGACGTATAGGCGACCCTTCCGGCAAGTCAAAGACAAGAAAACAGCTTACCGAGGAAGAGGTTTTAGAGAATGCAAAAACGTATGAGGAGCAGATTTTTAAAATACTTGACAGAGAAAAAACACAGGTCAGGTTCAATAGCGAATGGCTTAGTGTAATGAACTTTGCAGACGTTATTACTTTGGCATCGAAGTGTACCGTTGCGAGAATGTTGGAGCGAGACGACTTTAATAAACGGTACACAAATCATTTGCCGCTATCGGTACATGAGTTTTTCTATCCTTTAATGCAGGCTTATGACTCGGTAGCTGTTAAGGCTGATGTTGAGCTTGGAGGAACTGACCAAACCTTTAATATTTTAATGGGGCGCAATATTCAGCGCGATTACGGCGTTGACCCGCAGATAACCCTGTTTATGCCGCTGATTGAAGGTACCGACGGTGTTGAAAAAATGAGCAAGAGCCTCGGAAATTATATTGGCATCAATGAGGAGCCTCATATTATTTATGAAAAGGTTATGAAGATACCCGATGAAATGATAATTAAATACTATAATTTATGTACGGACGTTCACCCCGACAATGTAGCCGAAATTCAAGCAAGGCTTGATAGAGGAGAAAACCCTCGTGACGTTAAAATGGGGCTTGCGCATGAGATTACATCTTTGTACTACGGCGCGGATGCGGCTTTAGAGGCGGAGAAAAGGTTTGTAGCGGTGTTTCAGAAAAATCAGGTTCCCGATGATGTGCCGTGTATAGATATTGACAAAAGCGACGATATTTCGACGGGAGAGCAGATTATTTCCTACCTTATCGAAATGGGCGTATTTGCGTCAAAAAGTGAAATCCGCCGTCTTTTTGCGCAAGGGGGCGTTCAGCTAAACGGAGTTAAGGCGGAAGCTATATCAAGCGAAATGCTTGAAAACGCCGAGAATATACTTAAGATTGGAAAGAATAAGATTTATAGGATTATCTGCAAATAAAGCATTGAAATTTGCGACAGTATGCTGAATTTAAGCGGATAAGCCCATTTTTCGGACAATATGTAAAATAATAGTTGACAAATCGCGTGACAGGATGTATAATATAAAAAGTTACACGGTAAAAAGCCAGGAGGCTTTTTATATAGATTATTTTTCAAAATAAGGGGAGATAGTAAATGTATCAGGACAGAACGCCGCAGTGCAAAGACTGTGGGGCGGATTTCATCTTTGAGGCGGGCGAACAGGAGTTTTACGCAGAGAAGGGGTTCGACAACGACCCTACAAGGTGCAGAGAGTGCCGTAACGCTAAAAAAAGCAAGAGGAGAAACAGAGAAATGTTTGAAGTAACCTGTGCTGAATGCGGAGGATCGGCGACTGTTCCGTTTAAGCCGACAAATGACAAGCCGGTTTTTTGCAGTGAATGTTTTGCGAATCGCAAATAATCCCCTATTATTTTGAGGGTTTTGTGATAGTAAAGGAAAACATGATAAAGGTATGCTTTTCGGCATACCTTTTTTGTTTTTTAAAGCCGTAACCCAGCATAATCAACTCTGCAATTTCGCATGAAGAATTACACTAATGTGTGCTTGCAAAAAGTTAATAAAAAGTTTATAATTAATTTATTGGATTTTTAGATACATAGGTTATACTGATACTATGAAAGCTTTCTAAACCGATGAAAATTGGTTAGACTACAAAAATTTTGGAAAGGATGGAGAGTAATGAAAAGAAACAAGTATTTTGTATTGGGGATTAGCTCGCTTATTGGCATCGCGGTTCTGACCACGGGAGTTTTTGCTAACTTTAAGAGCGCGACGGGGTACGATGATTATAAAAAGAGCTTTATCAAGCTGATTAAGACGGATAATGTAACGTATGAGGCAAGCGTTAGATTTGCTGTTGACGGTAAAAAGGTGGAAAGTGAAAGCACAAAAGCTTTGATGGATAACAATGGCGATGTTAAGTTCAACATCACATCATCAAACGGCAATTCTGACCGAGAACCTTCAACAACCTACGTTCAGGACGGAAAAACGTATTACAGTATGAGAGGCATGGACGGCTATGAATATACGGTAAGCAACGGCGAGTACGCAAGAGGTTTAGGTTTTGGCGGCAGAAATGATGATAAGACTATGGACAGGGCAATCAGGTTCGGGGAATTATTAGCTGACACGTTTATCGGGGATTTGAAAAATAATGTTATTTTAGTATCATCCGACAATAACGAGAGCAAATACACAATAAGCTTAGACCGTTCACAAATTCCCGAGATTATAAATGCGGGACTCATGTTTATGGTTTCGTCGAACAGTTCATCCATGAATTACGACAGGGACTTACTTGACGGAGAGTTTGACAGCGACGAAATATTTGAAAGAAATCCGCTTCTACTGTTTGAAAACGATTCCTATATAAAGAACGCTTCGTGCGATGTAACAATTGACGGTAACGGAAATTTGACATACAACAAATATACTGTCACCTTCGCGGGCGAGGACAGAAAGGGCAGCGCGCATGAGATGGTTTTCGAGATTGAACTTAAGGCGTATGACTATGGCACTACAAAGCCCGAAAGACTTGATACTTCCGCCGTAAAGGTTTACGACCCGCAAAATGACAGAGTAAGAATAGAAAAATCAAGCGTGGCTGTTGAGGTAGAAAATGATGTGAAGCTAGAAAGAGCCATTCCGGGAGAAAGTGTGCATGTATACAAAGTCGAGGTGCAAGATGAGGAAATAGAGGCTGTTGAGCAACCGGAGCTTGCCGAAGAAGAATAGAAAATTATAAATTTTGCTAAGCAGGGCGAACACAGTTCGCTCTTGCTTTCGTGTTGGGAGTGTGATTAATATGGGCAATGAAACCGTATTATTGATTAATAATATGACAAAGGTATATAAAAACAACCGTGGGGCGAAAGACATTACCATCAGCGTTGAAAAGGGTGATATTCTAGGGCTTTTGGGACCTAACGGCTCAGGTAAAACAACTACGATGAAAGCGGCAACGGGGCTTTGCGAGTTCAGTGAGGGAGAAATTAAAATATTCGGGCATGATATAAAAACCGATTACGAAGCAACCATGAAGCGGGTGGGCAGTCTTGTTGAAGCCCCTGCGTACTACGACTATCTGAGCGCGTATAAGAATTTAAAGCTGGCATCAAGGTATTATAAGGATATAACAGATGATGATATCGAGGAAATGCTCACCCTTGTGGGACTTCACAGCTACAAAAAAGACAGGGTCAGCCGGTTTTCGCTTGGAATGAAGCAAAGGCTTGGGATAGCGATGGCGCTTTTGTCAAAGCCCGACCTTGTTATATTGGACGAGCCTTCAAATGGACTGGATATTGAGGGAATGATCGAGATTAGAAGCATAGTGGCAAATTTGGCGCAGGAGAAGGGAGTAACATTTTTGATTTCCAGCCATTTAGCCGGCGAGATTGAGAAAATATGCAATCGTGTGGCAATAATATACGAGGGCGAGCTTGTGGCATCTGCTTCTATGGACGAGGCTTTACAGTTTAATCCAACTCTTGAGGATTATTTTTTAAGCCAAATAAAAGACAAAAGGACGGTGATATAACATGGATTTAGTAGTAAGAAGTTTTAAAAACGAATGGCAAAAACTGATTGCTCATAAAAAATATATTGTATTTATTATATTAGCCGCGTCAATTTGCGTGTGCAGAGCACTTTTTTCTATTTTAGCGAATGTTATATCAAAGGGAGCCGTACCTGTAAATTTAGATAATTACGCACTTAAAATGCTTGGTTTTTTCATACAATTCTATACTCCGTTAATTGTTTTTATGAGCGCGACGGACTTATTTTGCAGTGAGTTTAATAGTTTGAGCATTAAGGTTATCCTTCCTCGCCCGATTTCCAGATTTAAAATATATATATCAAAGGTTTTGGCGATATTCGCTCTTGCCGCGGCAAATTTAATGGTCGCTTTTGTTATGAGCGGAATAATCGAATTAATATTCAGCGGAAAATTGACAGGGGCGGGCAATTTGTTTACAACATTTTCAATGTACATGATTGACCTAATACCACTTTTGGTAGTTATTCTGCTGGTAAGCTTTATAAACCAGCTGGGCAGGTCACCCGGTCTGACTATGTTTTTGTGTTTACTTATTTATGTTGGATTAAAGTTTTCTTATATCGCTTCGGGCGTATTCAACAGCATGCTTATAACCTCATATCTTGAATGGCATAAGCTATGGATTGGCTCCATTTTACCGCTGGGCTCAATGCTTAGTAAAATACTGCTTATTTTGGGGCAAGGTATTGTGTTCTTGACGGCAGGGTTTTATATGTTTGATAAGAAGGAACTATAAAACAAGTTCGGCGGAATAAATCCGCCTGCGTTGCGTAAATTTTACTGCAAGGGGTTTATAAGGTGTCAATAAAGAAAAAGCTGATAATTTCATACATCTTAATGGCGGTTGTGCCTGTTGCGCTTATTTCGATTGCAGGCGGGCTGTTTGTTTTTGCGCTTATGCTCGCGGATGGAATGACAGTTACGGATATAAAGATGATGCGCTTTCAAGAGATTATTCTTGCTGTTGTGTTCCGGTACGGCATGATATGGGCGCTTATATCTTTAGTTATTATAATCGCCTCAAGTCTCATGATTGCATTTTACATATCAAAAAGATATTGGCACCTCTTAAAGAACTTAAGACCGCCGCTGTTAATATAAAAAAGGGGAATTTGGATTACGAGGTAATTACCTCAAAAGACAGGGAAATAAACGAATTATGTATGGCGTTTGAGGAAATGAGACTAAGACTTAAAGACAGCATGAAAATACAGTTTCTTCACGAAGAAGAAAAAATATGCTTATAGCTAACATATCGCATGATATACGGACTCCCGTTACAGCTATAAAGGGTTATGCCGAGGGGGTACTTGACGGGGTAGCGGATACGCCTGAGAAGCTGAGCAGTTACCTTAAAACGATATATTTAAAGGCGGGAGTGATAGACGAGCTAGTGGAGAATCTTTCGCTGTTTTCAAAGCTGGAGCTTAAAAAATTAGTTTTTAATTTCGAGATGTTGGACATCAATAAACTGATATTTGACACTTTGGATATATGCGAAATGGACTTAAAACAAAACAACATGACACTTGAATGTAATTTGCCGAACGATGAGATAATCGTTAATGCGGACGGCGAGAAATTAAAGCGTGTTTTTCTCAATATCATCGACAATGCTATGAAGTATAAGTCAAATAATGAGGGAGTGCTGACAGTTTCGGCTATTATGGTTCAAAAAGGCGTAGTTATTGAGTTTAAGGACACGGGGCTGGGGATTAATGCGAACGAGGCGAAACACATTTTTGACGGTTTTTACAGAGCCGACCGTTCCCGAAACAGTGAAATAAAAGGAAACGGTCTTGGGCTGTCAATCGCAAAGCAAATGATTGACGCGCACGGCGGAAAGATTTGGGTTAAGTCGAACGAGGATAAAGGAATTACTGTATACATATTTTTGCCGACAGATACTATTATACGATAAGAACATATATATATTTAAAATTTTTCTGTGACAATTTTCAGATTTGATGTGGGCGAAAATTACTTTTGTACAATTATGTCACTTAAAGCAACGCTCGCCGACATCGAAAAATTGAAAACATATATGTTCTTATCGTTTTTAAAGAGGTGCTTATATGGACAAAATTTTAATAGTTGAGGATGATAGAAGCATTGCAGAGCTGGAGCGGGACTATTTGCAAATAAACGGGTATGAGTGTGACATTGCAGAGTCCGGCGATAAGGGGCTTTTGATGCTTAAAAGTAGTGATTATGACCTCGCGGTTCTTGATGTAATCTTGCCCAACACAGACGGGTTTGAACTGCTCTGCGAGCTTAGAAAGGAGCGGGATATCCCGGTTATTATGCTGTCGGCGCGACAGGACGACATCGACAAGGTAAGGGGCTTAGGACTTGGGGCGGATGACTATATGACGAAGCCCTTCAGCCCGAATGAGCTGGTGGCGCGTGTAAGGGCGCATATTTCGCGTTACAGGCGGCTCTCAAGCAAAACAGAAAACAACGCAAATGGAAGTGTAATTAAAATCCGTGGGCTGACTATTAATCCCGATGCGCACAGGGTATTTTTAGACAATGAGGAAATAAATCTGACAACAAAGGAATTTGAACTGCTGATGTTTTTAGCGTCAAACCCGAACCGCGTGTTCAACAAGGAGGTGCTGTTTGACCGTATATGGGGATTCGGCTCGTTCGGAGATTTGTCCACCGTAACGGTGCACGTTCAGCGCCTAAGAACTAAAATTGAAACCGAAAAAGAAGAATACATAGAAACCGTATGGGGCGTGGGGTATAGATTTAAGGCATGAGATAGTTTGCGAGGGACGAGCTTACTAGCTCAGCCGTTCTTTTGGAGAGCGAGCGGAGCAAGAGCGATAAAAGAACTTCAATATTATAAAATAGTGAATGTTGAAATTTATTTTAAATTTTGTGGTCTAGCCAATTTTAAACATTTACACAAAAAAGTCATGTGCTTGCAGTCGCTATATAACCACCCGCGTTACATATATAGTTAGCTCAAGCCTAGCGCTCCCACGGCACACCGGAGTATATGCTTATCGCTGTTGCGTTCCCGCCCTGACGAGGTTCACACATTTCCGATTGCGCGGGACTAAGCCGTCAACACCACTTGTATACGGCAGACCGGACAATTATATATCTCGTGCAAGTTTTCATCCCCGCTATAGCGGATTGCGGGTTACAGGGTGCCGCTACCTCCCCAATTTAACATGACACTTAAAGTATAGCATAAATATATTTTTTTATCAATACTAAAAATTAGCCTTTTCCTGCTTTAATTGCTGACATTTTTCGCGGATACCTCGGATGAGTATTTTTTCTTTTGCGCACTATTACAATCTTGCGCGTAATGTCAGTTTGCGGAATTTTTTGTGTTATTTCATCCTCAATTATTCCTCCCAGATTTTCGATTACTGCGAGGGAAGAATTGATTTCGTCAACCGCATCGGAGGATTTCATAGCTATAAACACTCCGCCAACCTTAACGTACGGAAGGCAAAATTCGGCAAGAACATCCATGCCTGCTACCGCGCGGGAAACAGCTATATCGTATCGTTCGCGGAATTTTACATCGTGTCCGAGCTCTTCCGCGCGGGCGTGTACACAAACGGCGGTATTAAGATTAAGTTCCGAGATAACCTCATTTAAAAATTTCAACCGTTTGTTCAAGGAGTCTAATAATGTAATCTCCAAATCTTCTCTTACAATTTTTAAAGGAATTGCAGGGAAGCCCGCGCCGGTACCGACATCGATTACCTTCGCCCCATTTGGAAATTTAAAGCACGACAGGGGGATAAGGCTGTCAAAGAAGTGTTTGGTCATTATGTCAAATTCATCGGTAATCGCGGTCAAATTTATATGTTTGTTCCATTCCAAAAGCAGAGTTTCAAACGAGCAAAATTGCTCGATTTGAAACTCTGATACAGGAATGTTTAATTGAGTCAAACCATCTTGAAATTTTGTTTTGTCCATATTATTTTGTTAGCTTCTCTATAATTTTATTTCCCATTTCCACTGTATTAAGCGACTTTCCGTCCTTGTCCATTATATCGCCTGTGCGGAAGCCTTCGTTAAGAACTGTTTCCACAGCGTTTTCGATTGCTTTTGCCTCGTTAGAAAGGTCGAATGAGTATTCAAGCATCATGGCGCAGGAAAGTATGGTGGCTATCGGGTTTGCTTTGTTTTGTCCCGCTATGTCGGGCGCACTTCCGTGAATAGGTTCGTACATTCCGAGTTTGGTTTTGCCAAGAGAGGCGGATGGAAGCATACCTATAGAACCTGTAACCATGCTTGCCTCGTCGGACAATATATCGCCAAACATGTTTTCGGTAACGATTACGTCAAACTGACCCGGATTGCGGACTAATTGCATAGCGCAGTTGTCCACCAGCATGTCGCTGTACTCAACATCGGGGTAATCGTCTTTAATTCGGTGCATTACCTCACGCCACAGTCTGGAACTTTCAATAACATTCGCTTTATCTACGCTTACCAGTTTGTTTCGCCTTTTGCGAGCAATGTCAAAGCCCGCGCGCCCTATCCTTTCGATTTCCTCTACAGAATATATTAAAGTATCGTACGCCGCTTCGCCCATTTGGGTTTGGCGTCTTCCGCGCTCGCCGAAATATAAGCCGGTAAGTTCGCGCATAATCACCATGTCAAGCCCGTTCGCGGTAATGTGTTCTTTAAGCGGGCAGGCATCCTTTAAAGCATCAAACAGCTTGGCAGGGCGAATGTTAGCAAATAAATTCATTCCTGCGCGCAGACCTAATAACGCGCGCTCAGGACGTAAATGCCCGGGAAGTGTATCCCACTTCGGGCCGCCTACCGCGCCGAGCAGAACGCTGTCGCTGTTTTTGCAAACATTCATGGTTTCGTCGGGAAGCGGAACGCCGGTCGCATCAATCGCGCACCCTCCGGCTAATACGTCGGTATAGTAAAATTTGTGATTGTACATTTCACCTATTTTGTCAAGAACATTTTGTGCCTCGGTCACTATCTCGGGTCCTATTCCGTCGCCTTTTATAACGGCTAATTTAAAATCCATAGTTTATCATTCCTTTCGGGGGATATTATATAATAATTTAATGCAATATGTCAAGGTATATTTAATCATTATTAAACTGCTTTATTTTATGGGGACTTGCACAAAGCGAGCCATTACCGCATAGAATATATTTATAGTTTAATAGAAACATTATGGAGAGGGGCTAATTTATCTTGCTGTTTATTTCTGAGTTGTTCGAACATATTGTCCTGCTTATATCGTACATATCAAACAGCAATTCTTTTCCTAAGCCTTTGACGGCGGAAGATGAAGAAAATTACTTAAACAAATACAAAAACGGAGATATGAAGGCTCGGGATGAGCTTATTGAACATAATTTGAGGCTGGTGGCGCATATTGCCAAAAAGTATTCGGAACGTAAAGGATAACGAGGATTTAATTTCCATAGGAACAATAGGTCTGATGAAGGCTATAACAACCTTTAATAACGGAAAAGGAACGCGTCTTGCAACATATGCTGCAAGATGTATAGAAAATGAGATACTTATGGTAATACGCTCTAATAAGAAAAGCCAGGGAGACATCTCTCTTAATGGTTCCATAGGAATTGACAAGGAAGGAAACGAAATAGCATTAATTGATATTATGAGTAACAATGATGATGAAATTTTCGAGGGCGTTGATTTTAAAATGCAAGTTAAAAACCTTTATGAGGGAATAGTAACAGAGCTTGACGGAAGAGAGAAAGAGGTTATTCGTTATAGATACGGACTTTATGACGGAGAATGTAAAACCCAGAGAGAAATAGCTAAAATGCTTGGTATATCGCGTTCATATGTATCGCGTATTGAAAAAAGAGCAATAAAAAAGCTAAAAAGAAAATTGTCTAATTAGAATATATAAAATATATCGCATCAGTCAGAAAATGGTAATAAAAGAATTGAAGTTTCTATAGTATGGTTATGGCGGTTAAGCCCTTTTTGAAGCCTTGACCGCCACATTAAAATTTATCATAGAAAGTTAATTTATAAAATTAATTTTCTGCAGCCCTACAACAAGTCCGTTATGCAAAATTTTCTACCCTTCTAAAGCGAGCGGATTAGGGCAGTTTAATTCGTCAATAATATAGTTCGGCTTTGCCCAGTGGACGGCATTTGTTATAATTTTTTGAATGATTTCATTATAATATATCGGGTACTCCTCATGTCCCGGCTGAAAATAAAATATTTTGCCAAGTCCGCGGTTAAATGTACAGCCGCTACGGAATACTTCGCCGCCTTTAAACCAGCCGAGGAATATAGTTTCGTCAGGCTTTGGAATATCAAATCTTTCTCCATACATCTCTTCGTTATCCAGTTCAAAATACGGGGGGATATCTTTGGCAATGGGGTGATTAGGCTCAACTGTCCATATTCTTTCTCTGTCATCATCGCGCCATAGTAAATTACAGCTTGTTCCCATAAGCGATTTAAATATCTTTGAATGATGCCCTGAGTGCAAAACAATAAGACCCATGCCACGCAATACCCTGTTGTGTATCTTTTTTACAATCTCATCGTTTACCTTATCATGCGCTTTATGTCCCCACCATATCAGAACATCAGTGTTTTCAATCACCTCGTCACTAAGTCCGTGCTCATGTTCATTCAGCGTTGCCGTTCTGACATTAACTTCGCTGTCTGTGCTTAAAAATTCAGCTATTTGACCGTGGATACCTTTTGGGTATACTTTTCCGATGTTTTCATTCTCGATTTCGTGAACGAATTCATTCCACACAGTAATATTCACGATTGCTCCTCCAATTCATAGTTGATTTTTAAAATAATATACCATATTTTTTTTTGGAAATCAACCTTGCATTTTTTAATAAAACCACTGCGAAAATGAATTTAAAGCAATTTTTTGACATGCAAAAAACTTGCCATTTCCTAGGCTTGCGGTTTTATTTTAATATTATAAAGATGTAATCTGATATTTCACTTT
>JALQSN010000874.1:0-18976 GCA_023690525.1 Holotrichia oblita
CTCAATGTCATTACCCTCAGCGAAAAAGCGTTTTTCATAATCAGGTAAATGTATTTTACGGTGCATTCCTACTAATCCTTCTTTACCTACCAGAATAGCGGTATTATATATTTTACCATTGTAAAGTTCGGGTATCGTTCCCGAAATAAACCCCTCAGAATTTACTGCAATTTTAGTTAAAGCTTCTACAGTTATACTGTCATTCAAATCTTCGGCAAAAGGCAATAATTCGTCTTTATGATCAAAGGCATAACCACTTGTAAACAATTCGGGTAAAACCAAAAGATCGAATTTAGAATTAATTAATGATGTGGTTATATAACTTAAGTTTGCCTCGCGATCTCTCCCTATCACGTCAAATTGAAAAAATCCTAGTTTCATAATAGTTGAATTAAGTCCGAATAGTTTTTATATTTTTTGACTGTCAATAAGAACAAAAGGAACACTCAATCGAAAAAATCCCTGATTTTCTGCTATTTTATTCATTCTGTTTTCAATAATTTTGAAAATCTCTGTTTGCTTATTCTCGGGTACAATACTTTTCCACGTACCCAAAAAAGCAAGTCTTATAAAATAATATTGTAACATAGCAGATCCGTCGGCAAAAGTATAATTAAACTGATCTTGTATGATGTGTTTCACAGAAAATCCGTTTTGTTCGATTAATTCAACCCATTCGTCCAAAGGTTTTCGCATAGTATAAATATGGTGTCGCATGGTGTCGATTTCCCCATCCATACGCAATTCTTTCAATACTTCTTCCAAAATATCGTAAAATTCGATCATGGTAGTATTCAGGTTCATGGTTTGGATAAATTGTCCTCCGCTCTTCATTATCCGTGAACATTCGCTCAATGTTTTATTTATATCCGCTACATTATTCAATCCATTATTGCTTGTGATCAAATCAACCGAATTATCCATAAGCGGTATATCTTCGGCTACCCCACAAATAACTTCCACATTCGCGATACCGTAAAAAGCTATTTTCTCTTCCGCCCGTTTGATGGCAGCTTCCCACGGGTCTATTCCATAAATTTTGCTTGACATCCCGAATCTCATAGCCAATTCGGTAAGGGGAAAGCCTGTACCGAATCCTATATCAAGAACCGTACTGTTTTTCTTAATTATTATATTTTCGAGTAATTTCACTCCGAAAGGAGCAGACCAGAAAGGCAACTCATCGAATAATTTGATTAATTCATCTGAATTAAAATCAAAACCGGTACTAAGGTGTTCATTCATAATTATGTAAACTCAGTAAATACTTTTCTATCCTCTATTTATCATAGGTGGGCGACCTCAAAAAATGCAAGTGATTTTTCAAAAGTAAATAAATATTACAAATATTGTATCTTTGCCTTGATATTAAGTACAGTAAATATTTATTTGTTGAATATTTACAAAACAACAATGGGTTACAGACCTTAAAAATGCTTCTTTATGCTTCTTTTAGAACCTCAGCACTGGACAGACTATGAATTGATCGATTCGGGTGATTATGAAAAACTCGAACGGTTTGGAAAATATGTACTTGCACGCCCCGAACCACAAGCGGTATGGCAAAAAACATTATCGGAAAAAGAATGGGATGAAATGGCGGATGCTGTTTTCAGACGCGAAAAGGTAAAATCGTCACAGGATGGAAACGAAAGGGGAGAATGGATTCAGAAAAAAGGTATGCCCGATCAGTGGTTTATCAATTACGATTATAAGGAAATGCATCTTAAATTCCGTTTAGGTCTTACTTCTTTCAAACATGTGGGTATATTCCCGGAGCAGGCCGAAAACTGGAATTTTATTTACGATACTATCAAAAGCTTTACTATAAGCGAGCCAAAGGTACTGAACCTTTTTGCTTATACAGGCGGTGCTTCTATCGCTGCAAAAAGTGCAGGAGCTGATGTAACTCATGTAGATTCGGTAAAACAGGTTATTACATGGTCACGTGAGAATATGGAGGCTTCGAACCTCGATAATATCCGATGGATTGTTGAAGATGCTCTTAAGTTTTGCAGACGTGAGGTAAAAAGAGGTAAAAAATACAATGGAATCATTCTCGATCCTCCTGCTTACGGGCGTGGCCCTGATGGCGAACGCTGGATTCTGGAAGAAAATATAGCTGAATTGATGTCTATCTGTCAGGAATTATTAGAGAGTGAAAATTCATTTCTCATACTCAATCTATATTCGATGGGATTCTCGTCTGTAATAGCCGAAAATCTGATCAAAAATTACTTTCCTGCTATTAAACTATAGGAGTATGGAGAGCTTTTAATACCCGAAAAATCGGGAAAACGATTGCCTCTTAGTATATACGCAAGATTTAAGAATATAAAGAGTTAATTATTAAACTCTTTTAAATCTTTAAAATATCAATATATTGATAATTAGATAGTTAATGAATTTAAAATAGTGTCAATAAAATGTTGATAACTGTTGATAAAATTCTGAAAAATAAAATTGCACAACTCATACTTATAATTGTATATAAGTTATTGATAAAATACAAAATTTTTAAGCGCAAATCTTTCTTTAAAATATCATACAGTTATCAACAACTATTAACAATGAAAAGGAATAAAACTTTTAAACACTCGGAGTTATCAACATCCATTTAATAAAGTTCATAACAGACAGTGAACCATCGTATATAAGTACATTAAAATATGTTGATAATTGTATATAAGTCTGTATTACCAGAATAGTAACTAAAAAAGCAAGTAAAAGACGAAATAATAATAAACAGTTTGAACAACCTATTATTACTACCATATTAGTTTTTAGCTTAAACAAGAATAAATAATACATAATAGAATTGTTGATAACCCATTTTTGGCTGATTGTTTATTTATAAGTATATTGTAATGAAAAAATATATTTTAAATTTATTGATGGGATTAATTTTGATGATCTCATGTAAAGATTCGACTATGAAAATAGGCAGGGCAGAGTATATGGGAAAAGATTTATCGGCGGAAGCATCTATTATAAGGAACAAGGAAACCAAGACTGCCGAATTGCATATTGAAACAACAGGTAAATGGTTTTTATATGCTGGAAACTTGGTAGAGAATATAGATTTTTCGAGACCGATGGCAGAAGGTGAGGGTAGTGGTATATTTTCTTTGAATGTAGCTGATAGTGTTCGCAGCTATTTTCAATTGGTGACATCGGAAGGTAAAGCTATTTTGGCTGAACGTCATTTACCGATGACAGGAGGTTATAATTTTCGTGATTTAGGCGGAATTAAAACTTCGGATGGAAAATATGTAAAGTGGGGAAAGATATTACGGTCGGATGATTTACATCACCTGACGGATGAAGATCTTAATTATTTATCAAGTATTCCTCTTGTTTCGGTTGTGGATTTCAGATCTTCCGAAGAGATAAAACGTTCGCCTGATAAGTTACCTGCATCCGTGAAAAATGACTATGCCTATTCGATAGCTCCCGGTAGTGTATTGGCCGCTATCAGTTTATCGGATCTGAAAGAAGAGCATATTGACAGTGCTATGATAGAGATGAATGTATTATTGGTCAGTGATTCGTCTTGTGTAAATAAATATAAAGACCTTTTTACCTTGCTGCAACGAGAAAAAGATGTTCCTTTGATGTTTCACTGTTCGGCAGGTAAAGACAGAACCGGAATGGGAGCTGCTCTTGTATTATTTGCATTGGGTGTGGATGAGAATACGATTATTGAAGATTATTTGTCTTCTAATATTTATCTTGGTGATAAGTATGCCGAGTATATAGCACAAAACCCTAATTTAAAGCCTTTATTTGAAGTGAAGAGAAAGTTTCTACAGGCTGGCATTGATCAGATAAAAAAGGATCATGGTACGGTTGAAAATTACTTAACCGGAGTTCTTGGGGTAGATATTGATAAATTCAGGGAAAAGTATTTATATTAGTGTGGTTGTGATACTATTTATTATTTACTAAAGAATTGTTTTAGATTTGAAGTTGTATAACTTAATTGTAAAAGTTTTTAATTATGTTATTTACAAGTTTTTATAAAAAGTTTTTTACTTTAATTGTTATATTTATTTCATTTTCAGATTTTACTTTTTCGCAATCGAAAGGTGAAATAGAAAATTTATTAGCAGATGTCTGTAAAATACCTGATTCTAGAAGTATTATCAAAAGCGAATCCATTTCGGAAATATCAGATTATCAGGAGGAAGCTTTGAGTATATTACCTGAATTTTTTACGGATAATTCAAAGACAGAGGTATATTCCAAATGCCTGAAAAGGAAACTTACCAAAGGAGAAGTGGCTATTATTTTGTGTGACAGGATAGAGATTATGCCTTATTTTCAATTGATAGGTATGCATAATTTCGCTCTTTCGTTTTGTCAGGATAATCCTAATTTTATAGAAGCTTATCTGGATATTATAAAGAAACAATCGACTCAAAAGTTCAAAGAAAAATACGTACTATGGTTGAATAGTGAGGAACGGAGTAATACGCGGATTTAAAACTTTAGTATTGTTTTATCTATTAAATAAAGTAACAGAAAAAGGGAATTTAGGACAAGTTTAAATTATGAACATTTAAGTGTTACTTTTGTTACTTTTGTAACCTTTTATATTTATTGTATTGATTATAAGTTATTTATAAAGTGACAAAAAATACACAAATGAGACACATAAACAGGATAAATCTGTTACTTATCGTATGCGTATTCTTTTAGTTCTTCGAGTTCGTTTTGTATTTGTAATTCCCATTCCTTTTGCTTGTCGGTATTCATTCCGTAATCGGTCGCTTCATCGTATTCGATTCGGCGATTTGTAAAGTCTGTGACTGCTTTCTGATTCAGTTCATCAATAAAATGAGCACCCGATATAATTTTTCTTTCTGTTTTCTCTTAGTGCTTTTCTAAATTGGCGGGTATAGATTTCAGCAAGATCAAATACTGTTTGCTGGTATAAGAGGGAATTTGAAACATTTTTATTGGGATTGATCCATGAGGCGGATCTGATCATATAATTACGCACTTTTTTATTGAAATTTTTACTCATAAAATTCAATCCGTTTACCCGGTAATCAATTATGAACTGCGCGGATGAAAGCATTTTATCTGAGTGAATTTTTTTGATACTAAAATCATTCACAGTCAGTTTTTGGGTTGAACTCCAAAATCTAAAATTTTCGCTGTCAGTGCTATCTTGGGCAAACGAAGAATTAAGTGAAAATAGTATAACTATAAAAATAAAGAACTGCTTTTTTATCTTTTTCATGGGATAGTAAATATAATAGTAAAAAGGCATTGAACCTTAATGTTATCAGCTACAAATATATACTTATTTTGAAGTGTTTAGATAGGTCTTATTAAAAATATAAATTTCATTCTTTTTTGACTATCTTTGTGCCCTTGAATATTAAAAAAATCAGAATAAAATAATGGCTCTACAGTGTGGTATAGTGGGACTTCCTAATGTTGGAAAATCTACCCTTTTTAATTGTTTATCGAATGCGAAAGCACAATCGGCAAATTTTCCTTTTTGTACAATCGAACCTAATGTGGGCGTGATTACTGTTCCTGACGAGCGTTTGAACAAATTGGCAGAATTGGTTAAACCTAATCGCATTTTGCCTACAACTGTAGAAATCGTTGATATTGCAGGATTGGTAAAGGGAGCCAGTAAAGGCGAAGGATTAGGCAATAAATTTTTGGCTAATATACGTGAGACAGATGCCATACTGCATGTATTGCGTTGTTTTGATGATGATAACATTACTCATGTTGATGGAAGTATAAACCCTGTTCGTGATAAAGAAATAATTGATACCGAATTGCAGTTGAAAGATTTGGAAACTGTAACATCACGTATTCAGAAAGTAGAAAAACAAGCTAAAACCGGCGGCGATAAGGATGCTAAACGTATGTATGACATTCTTGTTCAGTTCAAAGGAGCTTTGGAACAAGGCAAATCGGCTCGTACTGTTCGCTTTGATAATAAAGAAGACGAAAAGGCCGCTAAAGAATTGTATTTGCTGACTTACAAACCCGTAATGTATGTTTGTAATGTAGACGAGGCAAGTGCGGTTACAGGCAATAAATATGTAGAGCAAGTACGTGAGTCGGTACAAGAAGAGGATGCGCAAATACTTGTGGTAGCTGCTAAGATAGAATCCGAGATCGCTGAATTTGAATCTTACGAAGAGCGTGAAATGTTTCTTTCTGAAATTGGCCTTGAAGAGTCGGGTGTGGCACGTCTTATAAAGGCTGCTTATCAACTTTTAGGTCTTCAGACATACTTTACCTGCGGAGTGCAGGAAGTTCGTGCATGGACGTTTATTAAAGGCTTTAAAGCACCGCAATGTGCCGGTGTCATACATACCGATTTCGAAAAAGGATTTATCCGTGCCGAAGTTATCAAATACGAAGATTTTATTACTTTAGGTTCGGAGGCTGCCGTGAAAGAAGCAGGCAAAATGAGCGTAGAGGGTAAGGAATATGTAGTTCAGGACGGTGATATTATGCATTTCCGGTTTAATGTATAAAATTTTGTAGTATGCATTTAATTTATTCTAAAAATCCCAAGGGAAATTTTGGTGATGATTTAAATCCTTACATCTTTAATAAGATATTCGAAGATGTATTTTCTCATTCAGGGAATGAAGAAATTAATTTCTATGGTATCGGTACTATAATTGGCAGTCATAATATTATTTGTAAAGAGATTGATAATAATATTAAGAATGTGTTTTTTGGTACAGGGGTAAGAAATTTATTCTTTGATTATGACACTGAAAACTGGGATATCAGGTTTTTAAGAGGCCCTATTTCTTCTAATGTTTTAGGATTAAAGAATAAGAAATTTATAACAGATGGTGCCTATGCCTATGCTTTTCTGCCGGAGTATAAAGATATTTTGAAGGAAGAAAAGAAATATAAATTTTCATTTATGCCTCATTTATCTCATACAGAAAAGATTGACTGGATTAAAATAGGCAATAAATTAGGTATTCATATTATTTCACCTCATCAGGATGTCAATACATCTCTGAAAGAAATATCACAATCTGAATTTATCATTGCCGGAGCGATGCATGGCGCTATCATGGCCGATGTTTTAAGAGTGCCTTTTGTCAGACTGAGAATGCAGGCAATAGGTTCTGAGAATTTTTTAGTTTCAGATTTAAAATGGCTCGATTGGTTATCTTCGATGAATTTGAATGATAGTTATGTCTACGTGAAGAATATATATTTGAATAACAAAACTTGGAAAGATAAAATACGTTATATGTTTTTTATTAAAGAACTATACAGTAAATTGAAATTTATAAAAAATCATTTGGATGTTTTTCAGCTTTCAAATGACGGAACCTTCAATGAAAAAAGTTAGTCAGATAGGATTGGAGATTGATAGATTTAAAAAGGATTATTTAGTATAAGGTACTGAGGATAAGATAAAAATGCTTTTCATAGAAAATGAATGAATAGGCATGGAAATAGGAAAAAAATTGCTTAATTTTGCAATTGATTTTAAATAAAATACACAAGCTTTGAAATTTTACGAGCATAGAGGCTTTAAAAGAACAAATAATACAAATTGCGATTCTGAAGGAAAAAACTATCTGGTTATTTCTTTAGAGTTGGCATGATAAATATTTATGCACTAAACGTTATCACTAATTAAATAAATTTATGAAGAAGTTTTTATTAGCATTAGCTTTGTTGGCAACCTGTAGTTTTGCTGCTAATGCGCAATTTGGTAAAATTAATGTAGGTAAAGTAGCTGATGCAGCAACAAAAGGAGTTAAAGCAATGACTCTTAGTGATGCGGAGATTTCTCAATATGCTCAGGAATACATTGATTGGATCGATGCTCACAATCCTGTATGCAGTATAACTGATACGGATAGAGGTAAAAGAGAAACAGCAGAGCGTTTAGCTCGAATAACAGCGATGTTCCCTATAGATAATGTAAACGGTAAAAAGCTTGATGTCAAAGCACTATATGTGGTTGATGTAAATGCTTTTGCGTGTGCAAATGGTAGCATTCGTGTTTTTGCAGGTTTGATGGATATCATGTCAGATGAGGAAATCCTTGCTGTAATGGGTCATGAAATAGGTCACGTTGTAAATAATGACTCTAAGGACGCTTTTAAAACAGCTTTAATGACTTCGGCTCTTAAAGATGCTGTTGGTTCTACCGGAAATGCAGCTGCTGCGTTAACTGACTCTCAATTAGGTTCTTTAGGGGAAGCATTAACAAATGCTCAATTCTCTCAAAAACAGGAATCTGCTGCTGACGATTATGGTTATAATCTATTGAAACAAGCTAATCAGGACCCTAAAGCTATGGCTCAGTCTTTGGGAGTGCTATTAAAAATTGAACAAGAAGCCGGTGCAACTAAAACAAGCAAAGCTACTCAGTTATTTTCGAGCCATCCGGGTCTTGAAAAGCGTATAGCTAATCTGGAGAAAAAGAAATAATATTTTAAAGTTTATTTTACCGGAATATATAAAAGCCTGATCAATATAATTATCAGGCTTTCTTTATTTTTAATAAAGCAGATTACTTTAAATATCCTATAGGATGATTCAGTATTAAACTTTGATTGTCATTCAGCTTAAGAACCTTTTTTAATTCTGCATGGTTCATTTGAGCACGGGGTTTGGTACCTAAGCCCATTCCGGAACAAAAGATAGATATGTTTTGGGATACAATACCTGCATCTACTTTATTCATATCCGTAATATGCTCCATAGTATTGTAAGCTGATGGTTTGTATTTTGAAGCATCTGCCACAAGATAAAGAATAGAAGGGGTAGGGGGAGTATCCTTTTTTCCGCCGGCTAAACTTCTATAATCACCTTCTGCAATAAATACTAAATTGTTTGATTGAGCATCAAATTTATATACCGCTTTGGGTAAGGCAACGTAGATATCAATATCCTGGCTATTTTGAGCTGATGGGGCGGTTTTTTTACCGTTTTCCCGATTGATGCCATTGGCGGCCCAAAGAAGATTGGATAGATCTTGCATACTGAGTTCTTTATCTGCAAACTCAGAAGAAGATTGTCTATTAGCGAATGCTTCCATTACACTAAGGCCCCCTGTTTTTACAGGCTCATTTAACTGGATGCTAGATGAGCTTTGAGCGTTGATATTTAAACAGGAAGCAAACGCTAATACTGCTATTAATAAATATTTCATAGTTATGTAAAATTAAAAGTGATTTTTTATCTTTTGTAAAAATGCCTGTCTATGCTCGTCACTTCCTGATGTTATATAATCGCAATTGAACCAAGTGGTATTATTAATACCTATCGAAAACAGACAATTTTTAGTGATGTCGTTTATCGGATCTCCGGATTCAATAAAACTCTCTGTCGACTGTTCCGAAGTAGTTATTACAGTTGATTTTCCAATATTAAGTAATGGTGTCCATCCATTTTCGTAATTGAAAGCAAAACCGTAAAGAAGTACTTTATCGAAAAATCCTTTCAGAATGGCGGGCATATTCATCCACCATATAGGATATATAAATACAATTTCACTGGTGTTTTTAAGTATAGTCTGATACTTTCCTACCAAAGGATCTGAATATTCACCTTTTGAATACAGAGCCAGTTCAGATTCTGTCAGTACAGGATTGAAATTATCTTTATGTAAGTCTACAATTTGATAAAGACGGTTATTTGTGTCTAATTTACTGGTGATTGTGTCTAAAATTACTTTGTTGAAGCTACCATGCCAGGGGTGAGCTAAAATTATTGTTACCATACTTTCGTTGTTTTATTAGTTCTATAAAATTAATCATTTATTGCCGTACTATTGTTCAGCTACTTTTTTCTAAACATTATTTAATAGAAATGAGCTACAATCATTGATTATAGCTCATTCTCACTGCTTTTTTGAATCAATATTATTTTGATTCTTTCAATACCATATCAATAGTAATTGCAGTAGATACTACAACTATCTTATCTGTATTTTCTTTGTATTCTTCTTTTATGGAGACGTTGTATTTATCGGCAGTGGTGAAAATTTCTTTCATAGCACCTGCCCATTTTTTGCTGATCGTTCCTATTGGAGATCCGTTAGCTTCCGATATAGTAAAGTTCCAACCTTTCCAATCTCCTTTTATTTCTGCAATTTTCACTCGGTTGGCAGCCATGATATGGAATGTCGGTTTGAAAAATGCCCATTTTTGTTTGATAAAACCTAAGGTTTCGTGCTGTCCGTTCAATACAGCTATTTCGGACATAAAAAATGTCCAGCCTCTTTTTATTACGGCCAAAGTATTCCCCTCCATATCAACAATTTCCAACAAAAAAGGCATCATTGCTTTACCAACAATCAGTCTTAGAATTTTGTGACCGGTAGATATTCTTTGTTTAATAACTCCTATTTGATTACCATCTTGACCGAATACTTTATACTCAGCTTCAAATTTGAAGTAGTTAACTTTTTGATCGATAAAGTATTCATTCGTTTCAAAGAACTGGGGAAAATTACTCATATTATTTATTTAGTTTTAGTTAGTATACAAAAGTAGTACTTTTGAAGTAAAATGTGATCATCCTGCGATATTAATTTTTATACCTAGTTGTTGCACCTTTTCTCCAATTTGTTTAAGTTCTTCAATAGGAACTTTCTCCAGATTTTTTTCAGGAGTTTCTCTGTCTATTGTGTATATCATTACCTCTTTAGGATGGGTAATTTTTATGATATCAAGCCATCCGTTTATTTCTTTCTCGGTAGTATTATCTACTGTCTTACCATTGTGACTACCCCTTACAAACATGGTTTGTAAAATAAAATTACCTTCAAATTTTTTGAAAAATTCTATTTGCTTTTCTATGTTGTAAGTGGGAGAATTAGGCTGATCTATTAAGCGAACTGTTTCTATATAGGCCGAATCTAGTTTAAGGATATTGTTCTCAACTTTTTTGAGCGCATTAAAGACTTTCTCTTTACCTATATGCATTGCATTTGATAATACACTTATTTTGGCTTGAGGAACGTATTTATTGCGTAACTCTATAGTATCATCAATTATTTCTGCAAAATGAGGGTGTAAAGTAGGTTCTCCATTACCAGCAAAAGTAATCACATCTATGTTTATATTTTCTTCTCGTAATTTCAATAACTTGTCTTCCAAAGCAGCCTTTACATTTTTACGACTTGGTAATTCTGTTTTGGTTCTTCCATCCTCGTTATATCCGCATTCACAATAGATGCAATTGAATGAGCAGACTTTTCCGTCATAAGGTAAGAGGTTCATACCTAATGATGTACCTAATCTACGGCTGTGAATAGGTCCGAAAACTATTTCATTGAATAATATGGTTGACATGATCGGGCTGATTTATTTTGTTTATTAGTAAGTTATATTTTATCTTAACCATTCAATACCATAAATAATTCCATATGCAAGAAGAGCATATCGCGCAAATTTACCGGCAAACATACTGATATTTACTATATAGATATTTGCTCTCATATAACCGAGTGCTACTGCTATAACGTCTCCTACTATGGGTAAAAAACTGAAGAATGCCATGCTTGCTCCTTTTCCTGTGAGCCAAAGATGTACTTTTTCGATTTTTTCTTTTCTTATTTTCAAATATTTCTCTATCCATTCGAGTTTACCCAATTTTCCTAAGTAATAATTGGTCATTCCGCCCATCCAATTACCAACGGATGCTATGAATATACATGTCCAGGGATCGAGACCTGCCGCTATTAAAGCAACGAATACAAACTCCGAGCCAAAGGGTAGGATAGTAGCTGCCAGAAATGAAGCTAAAAAAAGTCCGATATATCCATATTCGACAAATCCATCAAGCATAAATATTTTATTTTGTTGATAATTAATATTTTATATCCTTTTTTGTTGCTTTGTTAGCACCCCTCCTAACCTTTCCAAAGGAGAGGGAATAAATACTCCCCTCTTTTGGAGGGGTTGGGGGACGTGAAATATAACTATATATAATCATCAATGAGCTTCTAACCAGTTATTACCTGTTCCTGAATCTGCCTTAAGAGGGACAATCAGTTGATACGCCTTTTCCATCTCTTCAATTACGATTTGTTCCACGTGCGACAATTCCTCATTAAAGGTGTTAAAGTTCAGTTCGTCATGTACTTGTAAAATCATCTTAGAACGAATTTTCTCATTTCCGAAGCGTTCGAAGATATTATTCATGGCTATTTTTATAATATCTGCGGCACCTCCCTGTATGGGTGCATTAATAGCATTTCGCTCTGCATATCCTCGTACTGTTGCGTTTCGCGAATTAATGTCCGGAAGATACCGTTTACGACCGAGAATAGTTTCTACATAACCTTGTTCTCTGGCATCTTTAATGATATTATCCATATACTCTTTTACCTTCGGATAAGTTTCGAAGTATCCGTCGATCAGTTCTTTAGATTCTCCACGAGATATAGAAAGCCTTTCCGCAAGTCCAAAAACCGATATACCGTATATGATACCGAAGTTGGCTGTTTTAGCTTTACGGCGCATATCGCTTGTTACCTCTTTAATCGGAATTTTATATATTTTAGCAGCGGTAGAAGCGTGAATATCTTCACCACTATTAAATGCGTCTATCATATTTGGATCCTGACTGAGGTGTGCCATAATTCGGAGTTCGATTTTGCGAATAGTCGGCAGAATAAAAAGTACATCCCGGATCGGCTATAAAAGCTTTTCGTATATCCTTTCCATGTCCTTCTCTTATGGGTATATTCTGTAGATTAGGATTACTTGAACTTAATCTACCTGTTGCCGTAACTGTTTGATTGTATGATGTATGTATCTTGTCATCTCTTTTGTTAATCAACAAAGGAAGTGCATCTATATAGGTACTCAATAGTTTTTTAAGGCTTCGGTATTCTAATATTTTACCAACAACAGGATGGGTATCTTTCAGACTTTGGAGTACTTCTTCGCTTGTTGTATACTGACCTGTTTTTGTCTTTTTAGGTTTCTCGATAACCTTCAATCTATCAAATAGAATTTCGCCTACCTGTTTAGTAGAATTCACATTGAATTCCATTCCTGCTAGCTTAAATATCTCAGCTTCAATACTCAGCATTTCTTTTGTCAGATTTTCTGACGATTCTTTCAATGCTTTTGTATCTAGCCTTACCCCTGTATACTCCATATCGGCAAGTACGTATACAAGAGGAAACTCTATGTCATATAACAGATGGCTTATTCCATTATTTTCTATTTCCTTTTCAAGTATATTTTTTAATTTGAGAGTTACGTCTGCATCCTCGCAAGCATAGTTACAAATATCTTTAGGAAACAGGTCTCTCATGTTTAATTGATTTTTTCCACGGGACCCGATCAGCTCATCTATATGAATTGTTTTATAATTGAGATATGTTTCAGCCATATAATCCATATTATGCCTCAATTCCGGATTTATTAAGTAGTGGGCAATCATTGTATCGAATAATTTACCCTTTACTTCTATTCCGTATTTTTTGAGAACGATAATATCGTATTTTATATTTTGACCAATTTTAAGAATATTTTCATTTTCAAGAATTTCTTTGAAAATTTCTACCTGACTTTTTGCTTTGTCGAAATTTGCGGAGATTGGTACATAATACGCCTCTCCTTCTTCTACCGAGAATGACATTCCTACCAATTCGGCATCAATGGGATCGACAGAGGTTGTTTCGGTATCAAATGAACAAAAATCCTTACCTAGTAATTTGTCCCTTAATTTGATCATTTCTTCTTCATTATCAACTAAATGATAAGAGTAGACCATGTCTTTTAACTCCATGAGAGTCGAATATTTTTTTTCTTCTGGTACATTATCCATGAATTCTTCAAAGAGAACGCCTTGAATTTCCTCTTTTTTGGGAACAAATTTGGTTTCTCTTTTTAAAACCCGATTTATGAGTGTTCTAAATTCGAGCTCTCCGAAAAGGTGTTCTATTTTTTCATCATCAATATTTCTTCTTTCAAATTCTTCTTTTACAAATTCGATCGGAACGTCAATTTTTATAGTAGCTAAGAATTTCGAAAAAATAATTTGTTCTTTATTATTTTCGAGCTTGTCTTTTAGTGTTCCTTTTATGTTAGGAGTATTTTCTAAAATATTCTCGATAGTTCCATATTCGGCAATTAACTTTTCAGCGGTTTTTGCTCCGACTCCCGGACATCCCGGAATATTATCCGAAGAGTCTCCCATCAGACCAAGCAAATCGATCATCAATAGGGAGAAGCGAGATTGTATTTTTCCATGACTGCTTTGTCATTTAATACATCAAAACCATTTCCTGCGAATTTTGGTTTATACATGAAAATCCGATCACTGGTCAATTGTCCATAATCTTTATCAGGTGTCATCATGAATACATCAATACCTTCTTTTTCCGCTTTTTTTGCAATTGTTCCAATTACATCGTCCGCCTCGTACATAGGCACTTCGATGATTTTTATATTATAGGCCTCTATTATTTGTTTAATAATGGGAACAGCCAATTTAATATCTTCGGGGGTTTCGAGCCTTTGAGCTTTATAATGTTCATAGGCTTCGTGGCGGAAAGTGGGCCCCGCAGGATCGAAAGCCACTGCAATATGAGTGGGATTTTCTTTCTTAAGAACTTCTTCCAGAGTATTCACAAAACCAAAGATGGCCGAAGTGTTCAGTCCTTTTGAATTAACTCTCGGATTTTTTATAAAAGCATAATAAGACCTGTATATAAGTGCGTAGGCGTCTAACAGAAAGAGTTTCATACCAAAATATTAGTTAAATAGTTCTATTTCTCAGTAAAGTTACAAATAAATGCCTCTAAAAGCTGAATTATTTATAAATTTGCAATTCAACTAATTTTAGTATGGATAAAAAGCTTTTGATAGCTAAGCCGATAGCTTCAGAACTCGAACGTTTTACTTCTTATTTTAGAGAGTCGATATTTTGTAATAATCCTAGGATTCAGGATATTATAGATTATATTATGAAATCAGACGGGAAACATATTCGCCCGATTTTATTATTGTTGGCTGCTAAAGCTTGTGGAGAAATAACAGAGACTACTTATCATTCTGCGGTAACAGTAGAGTTGTTGCACACTGCATCACTGATACATGATGATGTTGTGGATGAATCGAAAATGAGAAGAGGAAGACTCTCTACAAATGCTATTTATGATAATAAAATGGCCGTTTTAGCAGGCGATTATTTCTTATCGACAGCCTTGATTAAGAGTGTACTGACAGGTGATATGGAAATAATTTCGGCTATATCCGGTTTAGGTCGTAGTTTAGCGGAAGGTGAATTGAATCAACTGTCACTGGCCAAGGAGATCATTTTGGATGAAGCGGAATATTTTGAAGTTATTAAAAAGAAGACCGCTTCGCTACTTTCGGTATGTATGAAGATAGGGGCACAATCTGTCGGTGCAAGTTCCGGTGATGTGGATCGTTTTGAAAAATTGGGTGAATATCTGGGTATTTGCTTCCAGTTGAGAGACGATATTTTTGATTACTTTTCGAACAATGTGGGTAAGCCTACAGGTAATGACATAAGGGAGGGAAAAGTTACCCTTCCATTATTATATGCTTTAAAGAATACTGAGTCTGAAGAGGCTCAAGCGATGATGAAAATCATTCAGACTGCTGATTTTTCGGATCAGGATGTATCTGTTCTTATCTCTTTTGCTAAAGAAAACGGAGGGATAGATTATGCATACGAGAAGATTGAGATATTCAGGCAGAAGGCAATTGAAATTATTGACACTTTGAAAGAAGGAGACGTAAAACAAGCCTTGATGAACGCAGTCAAATATGTCGTAGAGCGTGTATATTGAATTTTTGAAACTGGCAATACATAGTCGATATGAAGAAAATACTATTGCTTTTAAGTTTTGTTACTCTGTTCAGTCTTGTTCCGATAAATGAGGTAAGTGCGGCTCAAGTTACTTTTGGTTCGCATGATAAACTTGTGAAAATATGTGATTTACCGGATACCGACGATTATACTTCGAACGATGGCAAGCATTTCGATTTTGGATATAAGTACACCTTATTTGAAGTGGTGTTTTTGCCTATTTTTCAACAGGGAGAAGGTGAAATTATAGGTTATATAGACGAAGATAATTTTGTCGTTTTATCAAAGGCTGATATCGCAGATATTGCAAAAACAAATAATATAAAGAACCTTGCAGGCTTGGTAAGGATCCTTTTTTGGGACGCATGGGGAGGTAAGCTTGTCGCAATTCTGATCATTTTATTACTGGTTGCTTCAGTACTTAGAGATAGATATAAGAAGATTGAGGAATAAAACAAGAGGCTTGTAATCGCTTGATTATAAACCTCTTGTTTTTATCTGATGGAGTAGGGGTTGAATGATGATCAACCTTTTATTGTATCTAACAGATTACTGGCCAGTCGGCTTGCTCCTATTCTGAAATACTCGTTATTACACCATTCGTCTCCTAAGACTTCTTTTACTACCGTATAGTATTTCACAGCGTCCTCGGTAGTAACTATGCCTCCTGAGGCTTTAAAACCTGCTTTACGTCCTGTTTTCTTTGCATATTCTTTGATAGCGGAGCACATTACATAAGTAGCCTCAAGGCTTGCGCCTTCGTATACTTTTCCGGTTGATGTTTTCAGGAAATCTGCACCTGAGTATAAGGATAATACAGATGCTTTCATGATATTGGAAGCTGTTTTTAATGCACCTGTTTCCAGTATTACCTTTAGATGCGCATCACGGCAGGCATGCTTTATTTCGTCTATTTCTTCGCATAACTCCTCGTAGTTTTCTTCCAGGAAAAAGCCCAGATTCAGAACAATATCTATCTCATCTGCACCGTTGGCTACAGCCAGTGCCGTTTCCGCTATTTTTACTTCAGTGAATGTTTGTGACGATGGGAATCCTCCCGAAACGCAAGCTATTTTTACATCCTGAGCCGTAAGAGCTTCTTTTACTACTTCGGCGAAGTTGGGGTATACACAGATAGCCGCTACATTGTTTACATCCGGATACGTTCCCTCGAAATCGTTTACTTTTTCGGTAAATTTCCATACTTCCTCTTTGGTATCGGTCGTATTAAGCGTAGTTAAATCGATACACGAATAGAGCGTTTTGTATACTTCGACTGTATTGTTTTCTGTGAATTTGGCGGATATTATTTCCTGAACTTTTGCTGCGACTTCTTCATCTTTCACAGCAGTCTTATACTGTTTTAGGATGTCGAGGTATTTGTTTGTACTGGTCATGATTGAGTCAATTTATCGTTATTTTTATGTCGGTTTTTATCCCTGTTTGTTTTCTTTTCCATATTCCTGCTGAATGCTTCCGTAAGGTCTATCCCTGTCTGGTTTGCCAGGCACATAAGTATCCATAAGATGTCTGCCATTTCATCTCCCAGATTTTTATCCAGATCCGATTTCTTGAAAGACTGATCTCCGTAAGTCCGTGCCATGATACGGGCTAATTCTCCGACTTCTTCTGTAAGAATGGTCATATTGGTCAGTTCACTGAAATACCGGACTCCGTGTGTTTTTATCCATTCATCAACTTGCTTCTGTGCTTCCTGTATAGTCATATTTCGTATTTTAAGCTATTCTTTTTCCTTTGAATCGATCCAGATGGTTACTGGGCCGTCATTAATTAATTCGACGTCCATATGGGCTCCAAAAGAACCTGTTTGTACCGTCTTGTCTATTACTTTTTCTATTTCTTTGCAGAACTCTTCATAAAGAGGTATCGCTATATCGGGTTTCGATGCTCTGATGTAAGAAGGTCTGTTACCTTTTTTAGTAGATGCGAAAAGAGTGAATTGTGATACAATCAGTATTTCCGAATCAGTCTCTTTCAAAGAAAGATTCATGACACCATTTTCATCGTCAAAAATGCGGAGATTCACAACCTTGTTGCACAACCATTGAATGTCTTCCCCAGAGTCTGAATCTTCGATTCCCAGAAAGAGAAGCAGTCCTTTGTTTATTTTTGATTTTACACTCCCTTCAATTGTTACAGATGCCTGTTTTACTCTTTGTATTAATGCACGCATAAATATTTTTAATACTATATTATTAAGTAGAAGCTGGAATTTTAGGTTACAAAGTAAACTTATTTTGTATACTTTTTGTCACTTTTTTAATTTATTGATAATCAGTAAATAAATTCTAAAAAGGTTACAAAAGTAACAAAAGTAACACTTTTTCAGTGTTTTTTTATTGTCCCTCTTTTTCTGTTACTTTATATACCAACTTCCTAGTTTTCTTATAGATAAATAAATTTGAACCGATTGGGTTATTTATATACATATCTGTGGTTATAATATACAAAAGTAGGAATAATTTTGGGTAAGTGACGTAATAAAAAAGAAGTGTTCTTTAGTATTTCCTTTTCCGTAAGTTAATGAACCTGGAAAAAATATATTTTGATTGGGTCGTTCTTTTAAGTACTTTATTTATTGATCTGTTCAAATACAGAACGGGGCTGCCCAAATCGGACAGCCCCGTTTTTATAGCTCGTAAATCAAGGATTCAATCTTGTATAAATCTCTTGGGGTCGGTCAGTATAATAAGCGATTGTAAGGGTATCGCCGTTTATTTTGAAACCCTGCTTGTCTTCTCTTGCAGTTCCATTTTCATTGTGGAAAATGATTGTAAATTCCGAATCGGAGCTGTAATAATAAGGATTATTGGTGAAACGGTAACCCTCTTCATTCTTATTTCCATATGAGAATTTGAAATCTTCGGTAAACTCCAGACGTAGATAATCTCCCACCCATGTTCCAAGTAGAGGATTCTTTTCACTGTTTTTTTGTTTTACATATACTTCCTGAGGACGGATATTGTCATAGTAAGTAATAGTAAGCGTGTCGCCGTTTATTTCGAAATGCTGTTTATCTTCTCTCGCAGTTCCATTTTCGTTGTAGAAAATAATTGTAAACTCCGAAAGAGTACTGTAATAGTATGCGTAGTCTGCAAAGCGGTAACCCTCTTCGTTCTTGCTTCCG
>JALQSN010000875.1:0-18928 GCA_023690525.1 Holotrichia oblita
GGTAGTTTTACCGGCTCCGTTAGGACCTAGAAAACCAAATATTTCACCTGAGTAAGTCTCAAATGATATATCATCGATAACAGTACGATTACCAAATTTTTTTGTTAAGTTTTCAATTTTTAATACTGTTTCCAATTATCGTTAACCTCCTATCTGTATATTTTGACTATAATTCCAAGAATAGTTAGTCTCTGCGATTTTCCAAGTGCCGTTAACTTTTTTTACAACTATTGGACATGAAAATTCAATTGTCTTAGTTGAAAAAGACATATCTTCTTCACCATTATCATTTATATAATTATTTAAATAATCCATGTATGTAAATCTTAAAAATTCTGCTTTTTGCGTTGCTTTTATAACAGTTTTCACTGATACTTCACATTCCGCATAATTGGAGCCGGATTTACTTATATTACTGATTTTAGTAATACTTGAATCACAGCCGGCTATTACATTTCCGGATTCCCGGTTTTCTCTTAAAATAGAATCCAGGCTGCTTTTTTATTGCTTCAAATAAGAAGAACCGTACTGATCTAAACCTGATGAAAAATATTTATTAATAATATTATTATTTTCTTCAAGCTTATTCTCTATAACAGATTCAGGTATTGTTTTCCGATTTCCCGGTATTCTTCAGGTAACAATATCAAATCACCTGATAATTCAGTATATTCCGTTATAACATCTTTGATTATATTTTTTTCCTTGGAAAATTGCATATTGTCAATAACAATATAGACAGCTAATGCAATAACCAATACTATACCTAATGCTATACCACGATTAAATCTTCGCAGAAAATTAGAAAACTTCACAAAGTTGCCTCCCTTATTTTTATTGATGGTACTATAACCCATTATTCTAAATATTATATATTGATATCAAGTATATGTAAATAAAATATTTCAATAGTACTGTTCTATTGAAGCTTTTCTTGCAGCAATAAAGCATAACAGAGCCTCGGAGTCATGTTTCAAAGGATTGATTCTGACTTTTGAGCCGGGACATATTGATATTTCCCGTCCGCCTAAATTGAGCAATTTATGTTCATGGCTTATGTCATCACACTTTACAAGATTATTAATAAATATATCCTGCAGCTTTTTTCACTGTTTAATATATATTTGTAGAAATTATCCTCATATATATTTGCATCAGGATTGGCACAAGTCCCTATATTGATACGCAAAACCGGATATTCATCGCCATATAAATTGAAATCAAGCACTCTTACACCTTTATACTTATACTTTATAATACCAAAATGAATATATCTCTGTATTTTAAGTGATCTGGCATATTCATGGATAGAATGGGCAATATAGAGGCTGTCATCACTGGCCCGCCGGAGCAGTTCATCATAATTTGCAGAATAACTTTTGAACAGCTGTCGGAATTCACAATGTGCAAAGTGATGCCGTGCAGGCGTTTTACGTATATCGGGTGAATTTTCCATTGTCTGCATGGCATAAAATATTTTAGGATATTTATCATAACCGAAAGTCACAGTATTATCGGAACAACTCCTTTTTAATCCTGTTCTTTCAAGCGTATCAAGGCATTGATTCAGCGTTACACCCGACCTGACATATGCTTTGCTTTTATTCATTTTTGCGGCATATGCTTCCCATTCATCAATATCCCATATTATTTCGTTTCCCCGAATCTTTCCATATGCGGAAATGTTTTCCAGGATATCACGGTATTGTCTTGCGGATGCAGGTAAATAATCATCAATATTGTT
This sequence comes from Holotrichia oblita, assembly GCA_023690525.1. Taxonomy (NCBI): domain Eukaryota; kingdom Metazoa; phylum Arthropoda; class Insecta; order Coleoptera; family Scarabaeidae; genus Holotrichia; species Holotrichia oblita. Next base: position 1,745 of record JALQSN010000875.1, read on the forward strand.
ATACATATCCTGACATAATTCGTTAAACATGCTATACCATTGGTAACAGCCTTCAAGGATATCCTTACTGCACTTACTTTTTACTTCACCGGTCAGGGAATCCGACGGCGGAACGATCCCCACTGCCCACCACCATACTTCTCTTTGCGGCGCAGATGGAAATGTACTCTGGTTCTTATCAAAAATCATTATTTCTTACCCCTAAGTTCAACACGTCTGATTTTACCGCTGATCGTCTTGGGCAATTCATCAATAAATTCAACAATACGCGGATATTTATACGGCGCAGTATGTTCTTTAACATAATTCTGAATTTCCTTTTTCAATTCATCGGACTTTTCAGTGCCTTTTGTAAGAACAACCGTAGCTTTGACCACCTGACCTCTGATTTCATCCGGTTCGCCTGTTACGGCACATTCAAGAACATAGGGAATCTCCATTATAACACTCTCAATTTCGAATGGCCATATTCTGTATCCTGACGATTTGATCAGATCATCAGTTCTTCCTACATACCAGTAATATCCATCTTCATCTCTCCATGCAGTATCGCCGGTATGGTACATATCATCATACCAGGCTTCTTTGGTCTTTTCTCCATCCAGATAATAACCAAGGAATAGTCCGCATGGTTTATTTTTATCGGTCCTTATTACTATTTCACCTGTCTCACCAATTTTTGTGCCGGTTCCGTCAGGATTAACAATATCAACATCAAAAAGCGGACTGGGTTTACCCATTGACCCCGGCTTCGGTTCTGTCCCAAGGAAATTTGCTACAGCAAGCGTCGTCTCGGTCTGACCGAATCCCTCCATAAGTTTCAAACCGGTTGCATTGTAAAACTGCTGATATACCTCAGGATTCAAAGCTTCTCCGGCTATTGTTGTATATTCCAGCGATGATAAATCGTACTTCGACAGTTCTTCTTTAATAAAGAATCTGTACATAGTAGGCGGAGCACAGAACGTTGTAATATTATACCGTTTAAACATCGGAAGCAGATCCTGCGCATCAAATTTATCAAAATCGTAAGTGAATATGGCAGCTTCGCATAACCACTGTCCATATATTTTACCCCATAACGCTTTACCCCATCCGGTGTCGGATATTGTAAAATGAATTCCGTCAGGATTTACATTGTGCCAATATTTTGCAGTGATGTAATGTCCCAAAGGATATTTATAGTTGTGTGTCGCAATCTTGGGATATCCTGTTGTACCTGATGTAAAAAACATAAGCATGGGGTCTTCCCCTTGTGAACAATCCGAAGGTTTTTCAAAAATATCGGAATATTCTCCCAATTCATTGTTAAAATCATTCCAGCCGTCACGTTTTCCCCCGACCAATATTTTAACTTTAAGCTCAGGATATTTAACTGCCGAGAGTTCAGCCTGATGAGCCACATCCCCGTCGGCGGTACATACAATCGCACTTACACCGGCCGCTTTGAACCTGTAGTCAAAATCATGTTCAACAAGTAGATTTGTTGCGGGAATAACAATTGCTCCAAGTTTATGAAGAGCAAGTATTGAATACCAGAACTGATAATGTCTTTTTAGCACAAGCATAACCTTATCACCTTTTTTGATGCCGAGATCTTTAAAATAATTTGCAGTCATGGAGGAATATCTGCTCATATCCCTGTATGAAAAATACCTCTCTGTTTTATCTCTCGAAACATGCAGCATTGCAAGCTTATCCGGACACTTCTGTGCCAGTACATCAACTACATCATATGCAAAATTAAACTTGTTTTCATTTATAAAACTGATTCCGTTCAGGATACCGTTTTCATCTACAGTTGTTTTGATAAATGCTTCAGAAACTTCTCTGAGATTTTCTACACGGTGGATATCAGGTGTTTTATGTTTTTCAGCCGTACCTTCACTTTCCATATGATAATGAGAAACAACACCGGCTTTAGGGTTCATAACAATTGCTATAAATTCACAGTCCTGTCCTCCCACCGCAATCATTCCGTGGGGCATACCGCTATCATAATAAATCGAGTCACCTTCATTAAGTATTTCAGTATGTTCGCCTACCTGCACCTTTAAACTTCCCTTTTGAACGATATCCAACTCCTGTCCTTCATGGGTACTCATGTGTATTTTATCATTATCATTTTCCATGTATGGAGCTTTGACAATAAAAGGCTCCGCTATTTTCCCTTTAAACAATGATGCAATTCCGTTATAAACAAAACCTTTTCTGCGGGCAATCGGCATACCTTCGCTTTTTCTTGTTACTTCGTAGGATGAAAGCCTGGGACTTGTTCCTTCTATCAAATCGGACACTTCAACATTCATGGATTTAGCGCATTTGTAAATAAATGTAAAACTGAAGTCTGTAATGCCTGATTCCAGTCTTTTGTACTCTTCAACCGAAACATCGGTTTTCCTGGCCATTTCTTCTTCAGGAATCCCAAAAATCTCTCTTAAAGCTTTTATTCTTTCCGCTACCTCTCTGATCTTTTGTTCCACTTTACCACACTCTCCTTTATAAATATTTTTAGAACATAAAAAAACCGTCTCAATTAATCTTGAGACGGGTAGATTCCCGCGGTACCACTCAAATTGTGTTCAGAAAACACCACTTAACAGACTCCATCAAGTCTTATGCTTTTACGCAGCATATACGAAAGATATCTACTTGTCATAATAATATAATTAACGCTTTCGGATCTTCAGCTCGGAAGTGATTGACTTTGAAAAAAAAATTATCAGCTTTCACCGGAACAATATATACTGACTCTCTGCAAATCCTAATTTTCAGCCGTCTTCGTCATAGCTTTTATGTAAATATTAAATTAAGTTTATTATATTATAATGTAATATACTTTGTCAATAAGAAATAAACAATTTTGTGTATAACGTTACATGTAACACTACTGTTATGCAAAATAATATAATTTAATCTTGAAGGAAACGTTGATTAATGATAATATATACAAAGTCAGCAAGGCGCGGACGGTTAGCACTCCCGAACGAATGGGGGTGGTGCATATGACTGAACTAATATTCGCAATGATCGTATTGCTTATACTTATAGAAGTCGTTAGAAATGCAAAAAAGTAACCGCCAAACCCTCGAAACGTTAGCGGTTACTTATTTTTATAAATCTTTAATCGGCTAACCGTTCAGGCTTCACCTTGTTGACTATATTATATCAAATGATTTCAAGATATTCAAGAGGTTATTCTTATAACAAAATAAATAAACAACTTTAAATCGGTGAATGCAAAATAACAGCATGCTGGTATTATTTTTCTTTTTCTGCTAAACTTATATAAATATAATACATGAGGAGAAACAAAATGATATCTTTGAATATTGTATTTTTAATTATAATAATAATTTTTATAATTTTAATTATATATATGCTTATAGAAACTCATATACTGAAAATAACACATCACATATTTACATCCGTAAAACGGCCGGAAAAGCAAAAAACGGATTCTGATTTCATAACTTTGATGCATTTTACTGATCTGCATCTTGGCAGAACAGGCATATCAAACGATAAAATACTCAAAGCAATAACCGGCAATAAATCAGATTTCCTCGTATTTACAGGTGATTACTTTGAAAAAGACACTCAGATATCCAAATTATTTGATCTGATGGATAAAATTCGTGGAAAATACACAAAACCAATATATCTGTGTTTCGGAAACCATGACAACAGAGATGTTTTTGGCAGATATGAAGGTACACGGGAATATGTAACCGAAGGATTGGTTAAGCGAAACATAACCATTCTTGAAAATGAATCTGTGACTTATTCAAAAGGCGACTTATCAATCAAAATAATAGGTATTTCCGACGCCCGTTCCAATACCCTGGATATCCCAAAAATCATATCCAAACACAGTTCGGATAACGTGCAGATCCCAAACTTGCTGATCACACACAACAGCGATATTCTTATGAAAATGAATCCGGGAAGCGTAGATTTTGCAATCGCGGGACACACTCACGGCGCCCAGGTATGGACTCCGTTCAATATTGAAACAAAGCTTCTTCACCGGAAAGATATTTTGTCTTCAAGACAAAACATAATCCGCGGGTATCACAGATACAATGATATTGATCTGTATATATCCCACGGACTCGGCTGCAGCCAATTTCCTATTCGTTTTCTTTCAAAACCGGAAATTGTAATTTATAAAATAACTTATTAAAGCCTTGATTCAAGCTCTTTCTTTAAATCTTCATAACCCGGTTTGCCTAAAAGCGCAAACATATTTTTCTTATATCCTTCAACACCCGGCTGGTCAAACGGATTTACACCAAGCAAATAACCGCTGACAGCACATGCTTTCTCAAAGAAATATATCATATATCCGAAATTATATTCATCCATTGACATCATATTCAAAACTATATTCGGTACTCCGCCGTCAGTATGTGCTAGCAATGTTCCCTGATATGCTTTGGTATTAACATAATCAACAGATTTCCCCGCAAGAAAATTCAAACCGTCTCCATCGTCTTCCGTAGCTCTGATAATAAGCTCTCTTTTAGGTTTTACAATCTTTATAACAGTTTCAAAAATATTTCTTCTGCCATCCTGGATATACTGCCCCATCGAATGCAGGTCTGTTGAAAAGTCCACGCTGGCAGGGAATATTCCCTTCCCGTCTTTACCTTCGCTCTCACCGTAAAGTTGTTTCCACCACTCTGAAACATAATGCAAAAACGGTTCGTAATTGACCAGTATCTCTGTGGTTTTTCCTTTTGCATAGAGAACATTTCTCAATGCCGCATATTTATAACATTCATTTTCCATTAAGTTATTTTCCGAATATTCTTTTGCCGCTTCAGCGGCGCCATCCATAAGGGCGTCAATATCAATCCCCGCAACAGCAATAGGAAGCAATCCGACTGCTGTTAAAACAGAAAACCTTCCGCCTACGTCGTCAGGTACAACAAAAGTCTTGTACCCTTCTTCATCGGATAATTTCTTTAAAGCCCCGCGGGATTTGTCAGTTGTAACATAAGTACGTGTAGCCGCTGCAGCCTTTCCATACTTATCTTCCATCAAAGCTTTAAACACTCTGAATGCGATTGCCGGTTCAGTTGTGGTTCCTGATTTTGATATTACATTAAGTGATATATCCTTATCCTTAACAAGATTAGCAAGTTCTGCCAGATATGTCGAACTTATATTGTTGCCTGCAAAGAAAATCTGAGGAGTTTTCCTATCTTCTTTATTCATATTATTGTAGAAGCTTGAAGTCAGAGCTTCAATGGCAGCTTTAGCTCCCAGATAAGAACCACCGATTCCGATAACTATCAATACATCAGAATCAAACATAATCTGATTGGCAGCCTCTTTTATTTTCACAAATTCTTTTTTATCATAAATCTTAGGTAAATCCAGCCATCCCAGAAAATCATTGCCTGCTCCGGATTTACTGTGCAGAGTATTGTGAGCCGTCTTCACGGCATCTTTCATATTTAACAGTTCGCTGTCATTAATAAACTTTGAAGCCGTTTTATAATCTACAATAATATTTTTCATAAAAAATAACTCTCTCCTTATTATATTAATCTATCCAATCTTATTCTTACTTCATGCAGAAATTCTTCCGTGTTTACTTTTCTTTTATTCTCAAAATTTGATAATGAAAGTAAATCTCCGGTCATCACACCCTCTTCAATAGTGGTTAAGCATGCTTCTTCAAGCTTATTTGCAAAATCTATCAATTCAGGTTGGTTATCCAGTTCTCCCCTCTTTCTCAAAGCTCCCGACCATGCGAAAATTGTGGCTACAGAATTTGAAGATGTCTCTTCACCCTTTAAATGTTTGTAATAATGTCTCTGAACAGTCCCGTGAGCAGCTTCATACTCATAATATCCTTCAGGCGACACAAGAACCGACGTCATCATAGCAAGGCTTCCGAAAGCGGTGGCTACCATATCGGACATCACATCTCCGTCATAGTTCTTGCAAGCCCAGATAAAACCACCCTCTGAACGGATTACACGAGCAACCGCATCATCAATCAATGTATAGAAATATTCTATACCATTTTCATCAAATTTACTCTTATATTCTTCCTCAAATATTTCTGCAAAAATATCTTTGAATCTGTGGTCATATTTCTTAGAAATAGTATCCTTTGTCGCAAACCACAGATCCTGCTTTATATCAAGGGCATATTCAAAACATGCTCTTGCAAAACTTTCAATTGAATCATCAAGATTATGCATTCCCAGAAGAATACCTGAACCTTTAAAATCATGGATTGTGGTTCTTGTTTCCTTACCTGCTTCATTTGTAAAGACGATTTCCGCCTTGCCTGCTCCGGGGATCTGCATTTCAACATCCCTGTACACATCACCGTATGCATGTCTTGCTATCGTTATGGGTTTCTTCCAGGTAGAAACGGAAGGCTTTATGCTGTTTAAAACGATAGGCGCTCTGAACACCGTTCCGTCAAGTATTGCTCTGATGGTGCCGTTGGGACTTTTCCACATTTCTTTCAATGTATATTCTTTCATTCTTTCCGCATTAGGGGTAATAGTCGCACACTTAACTGCAACACCGTATTTTTTGGTTGCAAGTGCTGAATCCACAGTAACTTGATCATTTGTCTCATTTCTGTATTCAAGACCTAAATCATAATATTCCGTGTTCAGTTCAATATATGGGGTAAGAAGGATATCTTTAATCATCTTCCACATAATTCTTGTCATCTCATCTCCGTCCATTTCAACAAGCGGAATCTGCATTTTAATTTTATCTGCCATAATAACATCCCTTTCTGTCTTTTTCTCTCAGACATTGTAACATAAAGTGGGCTCCGCCCACAACCCAATTCAATTCGAAAGCAATTACTTTTCAAATAGACAATAATACTATATAATATTTTATGGCATAAACTATATACTATGGAAGAGGATTTTGCTATGATTGAAAAAACAAAATATTTTAAAAACAAACCCGAACTTGCAAGCATATTGGATCTAGTTATTCTCTGCGTAGTAACAATAATTATAGGAAAACTACTTACAGTATTCATTATACTACCCGGTTTTGTTCCCTCCGGCTCAATGCAGACCACTATCATGAAAGACGACAGAATACTTACGAATCTTACGTCATATTGGAATTCCGAACCGCAGCGCGGAGATATTGCAGTCTTTTATTTCCCGGACGACATGAAAAAAGGCGTTAAAACACATTATGTAAAAAGGATTATCGGACTTCCCGGTGAAACTGTCTCTATTCAGGACGGAAATGTTTATATTAATGGTGAACTGCTGGATGAACCATATCTGACACAGAAAACAAATGTAGGTGATTCTTACACTGTTCCTGAAGGCCATTATTTTATGCTGGGAGATAACAGAAACGGCTCTGAAGACAGCCGCTTCTGGCAAAATAAGTTTGTTCCGAAAGAAGATATTCTTGGAACCGTATTTTTTAAATATTCTTTGATTATTGATAATGTGCATGCCGAAATTATGCACTCATATCATGACTATAATATTAAATAATTATTAACAGCCTTGCTTTTTAATCCCAAAGTTGTATAATTATGAATGAAAATTTTTATGAAAGAAGAAAATTATGATAGAAAAAATAAAATACTTTAAAGATAAACCCGTTCTTGCCGATGTTCTGGATTTGATTGTCATTTGTATTGTGACAGTTATAATTGGAAAGCTGCTGACATCTTATATAATCCTTACCGGATATGTACCCTCCGGATCTATGGAAAACCTGATTATGACTGATGACAGGATTTTGGCAAATCGTATGGCATATTGGAATTCGGAACCGGAACGCGGTGATATTGCAGTTTTTTATTCGCCTGACGATAAAGCCAGCGGTGTAACGAGATATTTTGTCAAACGCGTTATCGGACTTCCCGGAGAAACTGTTACTATCAAAGACAATAAAGTTTATATTGACGGTGTTTTATTGGATGAACCATATCTTGACCCAGGAACTTTTACAAGCGGCGACAACAGCTACAAAGTCCCGGAAGAACACTACTTTATGTTGGGAGATAACCGCGGAGGTTCCAAAGACAGCCGTGAATGGGAATATAAATATGTCCCGCTGGAAGATATAAAGGGTGAAGTATTTTTAAAATATTCTTTAAGATTAAGTAATCTTCATATTAAATTGATCCATTCTTATAATGATTACGATATGTAAATTATAAGTATTTATAATCAGAACAATGTTAGCTGATCTGTTTCCGTCATTCCATCTAGGCAGCCCAGCTTCTTAAGCATATCAATAATGGTTTTACTTATTCTTGTTCTGTTTCTGAGGTCTTCGACTGACATGAACGGAGCTGATTCTCTTTCTGAAACGATTTTTTCTGCGGCTGATGTTCCAAGCCCCTGCAAGGCATTGAACGGCGGCCTTAATTTGCTGTCTTCTATAAGGAATTTATTTGCATCTGATTTATATAAATCTATTGGAAGAAATTCGATTCCTCTTGCATACATTTCATTGGCAACCTCAAGTATTTTCATAAGACCTTCATCCTTTGCTGTAGTGTCATTGCCCTTTTCTTTTATCATAGCCATTGTATATTTAAGAGTGTCTCTCCCCATACCACATGTTTCAAAATCAAATTCATCCGCTCTGACCGTGAAAAACGCGGCATAGAAAGCGTGAGGATAATATACCTTAAACCATGCTATCCTGAAAGCCATCATTACATAAGCCGCGGCATGGGCTTTAGGGAACATATACTTTATTTTGATACACGATTCGATATACCACTCAGGAACATTATGTTCTCTCATCATTTCAATATTTTCCTGTGTAAGTCCTTTTCCTTTTCTTACACTCTCCATAATTTTAAATGAAACTTTAGGCGGCATCCCTTTATGTATAAGGTAAATCATAATGTCGTCACGGCAGCAGATCGCCTCGGACAGGGTACATTTACCCTGCTTTATAAGCTCCTGGGCGTTGCTGAGCCATACATCGGTACCATGTGACAGTCCTGATATGCGTATCAACTCGGAAAACTCCTTAGGAGTGGTATCAAGAAGCATCTGCCTTACAAATGCAGTACCAAATTCAGGTATGGCAAATGTTCCCACTTTACTGTCTATATCCTCCGGTTTGACCCCTAGCGCTTCAGTGGAACTGAACAGTGACATGGTTTTCTCTTCACCGATAACTATTTCTTTCGCGTCAATGCCGGTCAGATCTTCCAGCATCCTTATAACAGTAGGATCATCATGCCCCAGTATATCAAGCTTCAAAATACTGTCATGCAGAAAGTGATAATCAAAATGTGTTGTTATAATATCAGAATTCGGATCCTCTGCCGGATGCTGAATAGGAGAAAAATCATATATATCCTTTGTTTTAGGAACGATCATGATACCGCCCGGATGCTGCCCCGTTGTTCTCCTTACCCCTGTACAGCCTTTTGTAATACGGTTTATTTCCGCTGATCTAAGATTAATACTCTTAGCCTCATAATATTTCTTTACAAATCCGTAAGCAGTCTTGTCCGCGACTGTGGCAATGGTTCCTGCCCTGAATACATAACCTTCACCAAAAAGCTCCTCTGTATATTTGTGAGCCCTTCCCTGATAATCACCGGAAAAATTCAAATCTATATCAGGAGCTTTATCTCCGTCAAAACCTAAGAATGTTTCAAAAGGTATATCATATCCGTCTTTCTTCATAAGTTGGCCGCATACAGGACAGTACTTGTCTGGCAAATCGAATCCGCAGTCATAGGAACCGTCTGTAATAAACTCCGAGTGTTTACACCCTGCACATACATACGCAGCCGGAAGCGAATTAACCTCTGTAATTCCCGCCATATTCGCTACAAAAGATGAGCCGACTGATCCTCTGGAACCAACAAGATATCCGTCGGAATTGCTCTTTGAAACTAATTTCTGAGCGATCATATACATAACTGCAAAACCATTCTTAATAATGGAATTCAGTTCTTTTTCAAGCCGTTCCTCAACCAGATCCGGCAAATTATTTCCGTAAATCTCCCTGGCCTTTTTGACTGACATATCCCGCAGATCCTCTTCTGCGTTGTCCAGGGAAGGAGGAAATGTTCCATCCGGTACAGGTTGGATAACCTCAACCATGTCGGCAATTAAATTTGTATTCTTCACCACAACTTCATAGGCTTTCTCAGTTCCGAGATACTGGAATTCATTTAGCATTTCGTCAGTCTTCCTGAAATAAAGCGGAGCCTGAAAGTCAGCGTCAGAAAAACCTTGTCCTGCCATCAGAATACGCCTGTAAATTTCATCCCGCGGTTTCATAAAATGCACGTCAGAAGCAGCCACACACGGTTTACCAAGGTCTTCTGCAAGTTTCACTATCCTGCGGTTTATTTCCTCAAGCTCCTTATCATCCCTGACAATCTGGTTCCTGATCATAAATTTATTATTTTCCAGCGGCTGTATTTCAAGATAGTCATAGAAGTCGCATATATTTAAAAGATTGGGGTCATTATTCAATATGGCTTTATAGACTTCGCCTGCTTCACAGGCACTTCCGATTATAAGTCCTTCACGGTATTTATTAATCAATTTCTTAGGCATTCTGGGTTTTTTATAAAAGTAATTAAGAAAAGATTCAGAAACCAGCCTGTATAAATTTTTAAGACCGGTTAAATTTTTAACTAAAATAATGCAGTGGCGCGAAGGAACTGACTTATAATCAAAATCTTCAAGATTTTCACAATTATCGTCGTTTACCAGATAACATTCAATTCCATAAATAATTTTTATATCAAGTTTACCGAACTTGACTGTCTGATATGCATCAGGGTATGCCTGAACAACTCCGTGATCTGTAATGGCTATTGCCTTATGCCCCCATTCTGCAGCTTGCTTTACCAAATCGCTTACATCGGAAACCGTATCCATATTACTCATCTTGGTATGTAAATGAAGTTCTACGCGTTTTTCCTCAGCCTCATCGCATTCTTTAGGCGGTTTATATTCAATTATACACTGGGCTTTCAGGCTCACTTCTTTTATAAAACTGTCATACTGTGCTTCCCCGTATATCCTGACCCATTTACCCGGCTTAAGATTCTTTTTACAATACTCTTCATCTTCTCCGCTGGCAAAAAATTTTACTGTAATAGAATTTGTATAATCAGTTATTTCAAAAGAAACAATTAGTCCCCCATCTTTTATCGTCCGGGAGTCATAGCTGAAAACAAGCCCACAAACCGCAATTTTCCCGGAATTATCATTGACATCAATAAGCGGGGTAAATTCACCTATAAAATCCCTCCCCATAATAATTTTATCACCGAATTCTGTCTCTTCCCCGCCGCGGCTTTCTTCAATGCTTTTTCTTTTATATCCGTTATTTTTCTTTACATATACCGGAGCCGCTCCCACAACTATTTTGCCGGATTTCTCTCCCTTTTCCGCTGCCTGAGGCTTTTTAATTTCCTGTACAGGAACATCTGATGAAGCAGCTGCTTCTCTTACTTTATTTTCCAGTTCTTTCTCTATTTTAAGCCTGTTTTTCTCTTTAAGCTTTCTTTTTTCATCCAGTTCTTCTTCCGTCAGGGTACCTTCACACAACCGGATAGCGTATTCTTCTCCGAGCATTGTTCTGATATACTCATTCAGCTTTGAAAAACACTCATTAGATTTTACTATTTCCAGACAGTTTTTTGTTATATACAGGCAAAGCGTCTTCCCGTTCCATTTAAAATCGGTTTCATTCAGTACCCCTATCATGGAGGGGCTTTTATTTTTCAGAAAATACTTCACACCCTCAAAATCTTCACCGATTATCTGGGAAGGCTCATGCTGCCCTGAAACAGAGACTAATATTTCCGCATTCTTGAAACCATATATCTGTCTGAGAACATTCTCAGTTTCAATTACTTCTTTTAGAGTACAAAATCCGTCGGTTTCCACAAACAAACGGATACTGTTTTCATTTTTATTTACGGAAGCTTTCTTAATTATACAAGATAATACTCCTGAACTATCATATTTCCGGCCTTCCACTTCATGAAAAACATCAAGTATCCTTTTCTCTTTTGTTCCGACAGACATAATAATCTTCATTCCGCCGCCAATACGGCGGCACAACATTACTTTTATATTGCCGTTAGCATTTGTGACGGCATATCAGAAATTTCTACATTTTTTCAATTTCGGAAATCAAAGTATCAATTACATCCTTTGAATGAACCTTGCCGATAATTTCACCCTTTTTAAACAATAAAAATTCACCGTCACCTCCGGCGATCCCTATATCAGCTTCCTTTGCCTCCCCCGGCCCGTTAACAACACATCCCATAACAGCGACCTTAAGCTGCTTATCTATACGGGCAACACGTTTTTCAAGTTCGGAGGCTACTTCTATAACATCAACCTTACATCTGCCGCAGGTAGGACATGAAATCAGGTCTATACCTTCATCCAGAAGATTAAGAGCTGATAAAATCTTTCTTCCCGCTATAACCTCGTTAACAGGATCGCTTGTAAGTGATACCCTTATAGTATCACCAATACCCTCTGACAGCAGAGACCCGATACCGATTGCGTTCTTTATTGTACCGGAATATAAAGTACCCGCCTCTGTGACCCCGAGATGAAGAGGGTAGTCATATTTTTCCGATATAATTTTATATGCTTCAATTGTTTTAATTACATCCGAAGCTTTCAGTGATATGACAATATCTTCAAAATTTTCATCCAAAAGCATGTCAATATGCTTTCCTGCGCTTTCAACCATTGCCATCGCACAGGGTTCTCCATATTTCTTAAGTATATCCTTTTCAAGCGAACCCATATTTACACCTATCCTTATAGGTATACCATGCTCTTTCGCAGCCTTTACTACCTTACCTGTTCTGTCTTTATCCCCTATATTGCCAGGATTTATTCTGACTTTGTCAACACCGTTATTTATGCACTCCAATGCAAGCCTGTAATCAAAATGAATATCAGCAACCAGAGGGATCCTTGTTCTTTTCTTAATTTCTTTAACAGCAGCTGCTGCTTCAGTATCAACAACAGCAAGCCTTACAATATCACATCCCACATCCTCAAGACATGCAATCTGGCGGCAGGTAGCCTCTATATCCCTGGTGTCAGTACATGTCATGGATTGAACGGTAACAGATGCTCCGCCTCCTATCTGCACATTCCCTGCAAATACTTTTTTTGGTTATTTTCCTCTTGTTCATCAATTTCCTCTTTCCGAGCTGACAGTGGGGACGGGTTCGTTTGTCAGAAATCTGACAAACGAACCCGTCCCCACTGTCAGCTTTATTTAAATAACTTTATTATATCATTTATAAATATCAGTATTGACAATCCGATCAATATAACAAAACCAATAAGCGAAACAACACCTTCATGTTCTGGCTTTATCCTCTTGCCTCTTATTCCCTCTATAACAGCAAAAACTAAACGTCCGCCGTCAAGAGCGGGAAAAGGTAAAATATTAAATACACCCAGGTTAATACTAATCAATATAGTCAGAATCATAAAATTCAGCAATCCGGCTGTAAAATTCGCAGCGTTTGAAACAGTATCATTAACAATTGCCGCCAGTCCCGCCGCTCCTGTTACATCATTAGCTGAAGCCTTACCTGTAAATATCCAGACCAATGATTTTAATGTTACTTTAATTAATGAATAACTGAATTCAACAGAATCACCCAGCATTGTAAAAACACCATTGTTCATCTCATCGTCCTCAATTGAAATAAGATTGACGCCCATTTTTGTATCTTCGTCAGGAAGGGTAAGCTCTACATATTCACCTGATTTTTTCTCAACTTTTATATTAAGAGGATATTGCTTTGCATAAAAATCATAGCTTGTTCTGCTCACGATCTCATTTCCGTTTACGGAAACTACTTTATCGCCTACCTCTATACCCTTACTCTGAGCAAGGCTATCATCTTTAATATAACTGAAGAAAAGTCCTTTTTCCTCAACGTTTCCCGGTATATAAGTTTTATATCTTATACCGGTAACCCCAAGGCTTGATGCATTCAGGTCTACTTTTTCACCGTTAGCTTTTCTTACTGTATATATAAAACCCTCTTTCGAGGCATACATTGTTTCATAAGTTCCAAGTTCAATATAACTGGAAACACCCATATCGTTAATTTTAACAACCTTGTCGTTTACGCTTATTCCAAGTTTATCCGCTTCCGAACCGGGAAGCACTTCGCCGATTGTCATCGAATAATATCCGTTAGTGGCAAAGAAAATAATTGTAAGTATAAATGCAAGTATGATATTCATGGCAGGACCCGAGATCAGGACAAACGCCTTTTTGTACCACGGTTTATTCGAATATGCTTTATCATCGTCAGAAGTGGTCTCTTCACCTTCCATGGAGCAAAAACCACCCAAAGGTATACACCGTATAGAGTAAACAGTTTCACCTTTTTTCACCGAAAAAATTTTCGACCCCATAAACAAAGCAAATTCCAGAACTCTTATACCCATCATTCTTGCAGCAATAAAGTGCCCTAATTCATGAACAAGCACCAATATGCTAAGTAATAAAATAGTCAATAATATCCCTAAAAAACTCATTTAAAACCTCCTACCTTATTAAGTACAAACTCCCTTGTTGTCACGTCAGCTGTCCTAACATCATTTATATCCCTGATACCGCAGTTTAATGCAGCAAAATTATCCATAGCCTCTTCAATAAGTTCGGCGATCTGCAGAAATCCGATAACTCCGTTATGGAAAAGTTCCACACATATTTCATTTGCCCCGTTCATTGCAGCCGGCATTGCTCCGCCCTCTTTCATAGCTTCAAAAGCTAGGTCAAGGCATCTGAACGTCTTGGTATCCGGTTCTTCAAATGTCAATCCGGAACATTTTACAATATCCAGCTTTGAAAAACTATGGGCGGCTCTTTCCGGCCATGTCAATGACAGCGAAATAGGCAGCCTCATATCCGGGGTACCCATTTGAGCCATAACCGAACCGTCTTTATATTCAACCATTGAATGAATGATACTCTGGGGATGAATGACAGGCTTAATCCTGTCAACAGGCATATTAAAAAGCCATGACGCTTCTATTACTTCCAGTCCTTTATTCATCAGTGTTGCCGAATCTATGGTGATTTTTGTGCCCATGCTCCATGTGGGATGCCTGAGCGCATCGGCGGCTTTAACATTTCTCAGATCGTCACGAGAGTACCCTCTGAACTATTTTCCCCTCCGGAGGCTGTCAGTATTATCTTCTCTACATCTGAAGCCCTGTTGCCTGCAAGACATTGAAATATCGCAGAATGCTCACTGTCAACGGGAAAAATATTGATTCCTTTATTTTCAGCAAGATTCATTATATACTCACCTGCCGTAACAAGGGTTTTTTATTGGCAAGAGCAATATTCTTGCCGCTGTTTATTGCTTTTATTGTGGGAATAAGACCGGCTATACCTACAATAGCGGTTACACATATATCCGCTTCCTGGACTTCTGCGCAGGCATTTATGCCCTGTTCGCCGCCCATAACTTCACATTTTACACCTTTGGTTTTCAGACGGTCTGAAAGCTCCGCTGCGCAATTTTCATCGTTCATAGCGCAGAGAACAGGTTTAAACTCAAGAACTTGTTTTTCAATTTTATCTACATCTCTGTTGGCGCAAAGTGCAACCACTTCCGCATTTAATGCTCTTGCAGCATCTAGGGTCTGAATGCCTATGGATCCTGTTGAACCCAAAACAGATATTTTTCTTTGAATATTCATCTAAACTGCCTCTCATTATATTGTCATATTTATGAAAAAATATACCATTGGAGCTACAAATGTCAGGCTGTCGAATCTGTCCAGTATTCCGCCGTGTCCCGGAAAAATATTTCCATAATCCTTAATATTATAATGACGCTTAATCATTGACGCCGCTAAATCCCCCACCTGTGATACCACACCGCAGATCAATCCTAAAATAATATATTTATATGACGGTGTATCTGCAAAAGAGCTGACCGTGGAATTTAAAACAAAATGTCCGTACAAAGTCATAACCGCAGTAACGGCAATTATACCTCCTATACTCCCTTCAACAGATTTCTTGGGGCTTATTGAAGGACATAACTTATGTTTGCCTATAGTGATTCCTACCAGATAGGCAAATGTGTCAGTTATAAATGCTCCTATTAAGCAGAGCAATATAAGGCACGCGCTTTCCACACTGTCCATGCCGATCTTATATATTTTCTGAATTGAAAAAAACATACTGAATACCACAACACCCGCGGCAATGGTTATAACAGCATCAACTACGCTGTATTTTTTATTATTCATTATACAGATCATAAATACTATAGCTGCAATTGCATAAGCAGTTATCTGTGAAATGTCCATCTGCAGGTCAAATGTATATACGATTATAGGAATAGAAAATAATAATGCCACCCACTTCAGCGGCTTGTTTCCTCCATTTTCTGTTGCTTTATACAGCTCATATATGCCTATAACACAAAACAGAGCAATAACCGCTCCCAATGCAAAATCACCTAAAAAAAGAACCAGAGTAAGCAGCCCTATCATTAATATGCTTGTTAATGTCCTGGTAAACATCTCATAATCCTCCAAACCTTCTCTGTCTCTCTTGATATGTCAGAAGAGCCTTTCTGAACTCTTTCTCGTCAAAATCCGGCCAGAGAACATCTGTAAAATAGAATTCGGTATATGCCATCTGGTACAGAAGAAAATTGCTTACCCGCTCTTCCTTGCTTGTTCTTATCAGCAGATCGGGATCAGGATATTCCGATGTATATAATCTTGAGGCAAACAGCTCTTCGTTAATACTGTCAATACTTATTTCTCCTTTTACAGCGCTGCCTGCAATACTTTTTACTGCATCAATGATTTCACGGCGTCCGCCGTAATTTATAGCCAGATACAATACTATACCGTCATTTACAGAAGTCAGCTTTTCCACTCTGTCAATCTGTCTCTGAACTTCGGCAAAAAGCTGTCTTTTATCACCAATAACTTTTATTTTAACATTATCTCCGGCAATCTCTCTCTCAGCATTTTTCATAAAATTCAACAAAAGGGACATAAGTGCATCTACTTCTTTCTTCTCCCTTGTCCAGTTTTCAGTTGAAAACGCATAAAAAGTAATATATTTTACTCCGTGCCGGTATGCTTCCTTTACAATTTTCTTAAATGTATACGAGCCTTCTCTATGTCC
>JALQSN010000876.1:0-18918 GCA_023690525.1 Holotrichia oblita
TTTTGGCGTTCTGTCGGCGGCTCATTCTGGAAAATTACACTCGGCTTTATTGTATCGCTTATTGCAGGGATTTTGCTTGCCGCCGCCGCTTACAACTCACGTATTGTCAGGGAAATCCTTGCCCCCGTCATAGGGATAATCAATGCCACCCCCGTCGTATCATTTATCATTCTGGTGATATTCCTTGTCGCCGTGTCAGCCAATATCCCGATAATAATTTCGTTCCTTATGGTGCTGCCCGTCGTATACACCAATATGCTGACAGGATTGCTTGCGACTGACAGAAAGCTGCTTGAGATGTCAAAGGTATTTAAGGTGCGCAATTCCAAAAAAATTAAGTATATTTATCTTCCGGGGCTTATGCCGCATTTTGCCTCCGCCTGCAATGTAGGCCTCGGCATTTGCTGGAAGTCGGGTATCGCGGCAGAGCTTATCGCCCTGTGCAAAAATACAATCGGCTGGGAAATATATTCCTCAAAGGTTTTCCTTCAGATGAAGGAGCTGCTTGCGTGGACTGTCGTAATAATAATCCTCAGTACGGTTTTCCGTAAGGTGTTTATGCTTGCGGTAAACCTGATAAAAAAACGTATCGAGGGCAATTGATATGATAACAATCAAAAACCTCTGCAAAAAATATGAGAAAGCCGTCCTCGAAGATTTTTCGTTTACGTTTGAATCCGGAAGGTACGCAATCATGGGCGAATCCGGTATCGGCAAAACAACTCTCTTAAATCTGATTATGGGACTGGAAAAACCCGATTCGGGCAGCATCGAAACCGGCGCCTCGAAATTTGGCACCGTCTTTCAGGAAAACCGCCTGTGCGAAAACGTCAACGCCGTAAAAAACATTCAATTAGTAACGGACAAGCCGCGTGACGAAATAGTCACGCATCTGGAGCGCGCCGGATTAAAGGACAGCCTCAACAAGCCTGTCAGGGAATTAAGCGGCGGCATGAAACGGCGTGTCGCTATTGTCCGCGCATTGATTAATTTGCCCGAAACCGTAATGATGGACGAGCCTATGAAAGGCTTGGACGAAAAACTGCGCGGCGATATCATTAATTATATAAAAGAAATGACAGAAAACCGTGTCCTCATATTTATCACCCATGAAAAAACCGAAGCGCTTATGCTGACGCCGGATATATACAATTTTACCTCCGGCGGACTGGTTAAAATATAAGCTTTATCTCTAAATACTTTTATATGAATCATACACCGCCCTCGACAAACACGAATTGTTTTAGGAAATACAAAAAGACGGCTTTTTATTCGTCTTTAGACTTGTTTGCGATTGCTTGTATTCGATAAATAATCGTAAATTAATTCCCCTCGTTGAGGGGTGGCGGCGTAGCCGACGGGGTGGAAAACTGCCGCGGCATAAGTATAGTTCTGTTAACTTACACTTTTCTTTCATACTTTTTCCACCCCGCCCCTGTCGGGGCACCCTCAAAGAGGGGAATTGTTTTAAGGTTTCAACTGTGTTTTTGCAACAAGTCTATTGCGATCGTAAGCATGTGAGCGGGAAGTAATCCGGCCAATATTATCATCGTTTTGCCTCTTTTTTTGATTGCCGCGTCGCCTTCGTCTCCTCTCGGGTGACATTGTTTAACTCATTTCGAAACAAGTCTAGCAACATGTTGCAAATACAATTGTTTCGTGACAAGTCTAATGACGGTAGCTCTGACTATTGCAGATCTTGATATCCGGCTATATTTTCACTACTTCTGTCATTTTCTTGACCGGAAAAATTGCGCATAGTATACTTTTGATTAAGGATTTTCTACAAAAATAAAGGAGTAAAAAAATGAAAACTGAAAAACTTTTCCCTGCGGTAAAGGATTATATATGGGGCGGAAACAAGCTGAAAAATTACGGCGTCAAGTCGGACGAAAGCCGTATAGCGGAGGCTTGGGTACTGTCAATGCACAAGGACGGCGAAAGCCTTCTCGCTGACGGAACGCCGTTAAGCCGCGCCGTAACTGCGGAGGATTTAGGCACAGCTTGCAAGAAGTTTGGAAACTTCCCTGTTTTGGTTAAGCTGATTGACGCTAAGGACAATTTGTCGGTACAGGTACACCCCTCCGACGCCTACGCAAAAAAATATGAAAACTCTTTTGGCAAAACCGAAATGTGGTACATACTCGAATGCGAGGAAAACGCGGGGCTTTACCTCGGCCTGAATAAAGAAATATCCAAAACAGAATTTACGGACGCAATCCGCAACGGCACACTGACGGACTTGCTCAAATTTGTCAAGGTAAAAAAAGGCGACTGCTTTTTTATTCCGGCGGGCACACTGCACGCAATCGGAAAGGGCTGCACTATATGCGAGGTTCAGCAAAACAGCAATGTCACCTACCGCGTATTTGATTACAACCGTTTAGGCGCTGACGGCAAGCCGCGTGACCTGCATATAGAAAAGGCTATTGACGTATCAGACCTTACGGTCTACAGCGCGCAGAAATCCGACGGATACCTTGCCGACTGCGAATATTTTACCGTAGCGTTAAAAAACGGAAAAGGCACAGCGGGCAACAAAAACAGCTTTACAAACATTGTGATTACGGAAGGCACAGGCACTATTGACGGCAACAAAACATCCATCGGCGACAGCTGGTTTATTCCTGCCGGAAAAACAGCCGTACTGGATGGCGCAATATCCTATATGGAAATATTCGTGAAATAATTTTACGGGATGTTAGGGATGCCGTCCCCTACAACTGAATAAACCAGTCAATTATATGTATCAAATTTGTTAATTTAAGGGACTGCTTCGACAGGGCTTACAAATGAAAACATTCAACCTTTTATTCCCACACTTAGAGGGGTGCCGCGGTAGCGGCAGGGTGGAAAATTATCACATTTTTATCTTTTCCACCCCGTCAGGCTTCGCCTGCCACCCCTCAAGAGGGGAATTTTTAGTTTTTCTTATTATCTTCTCATACGTTTGCCTTTATGGGATGTCCCACTCATATTGTCATTCTGAGCATTGCGAAGAATCTTACTTCTATATCTATTACGGGCGGAAATTACTAATTATCGGTGCTTCTGAAAAATCGCGGATTGTCATATCCGCGGTTTTCTTTATTGTGCCGAAATCGCGTTCCGAGGTTTTGTCATAGACGCCGCACGTCATAAATCCCGCCGATTTAGCCGAAATTATTGCGGGCAGGATATCGTCAAAAACAATGCAGCGCAACGGCAGCAAGCCCAACTTTTCGGCAGCCCTATAAAATATTGCGGGGGATTCTTTCCCCGCGCCGACCTCGTCGGCAAAGGTCAGATGTTCGAAATACTTTCCGATACCGTTGCGCTCCAAGGATTTCAACAACAAATTTTCACTCAGGCTCGTCGCAACTGACATGCGTATCCCCCGCGCATAAAGCAGGTCAAGATACTCCCGCACAAATGGCTTTAATTCCACATTGTTGGCATATTCATATTCCGCCATTTGCGCCCATTCCTCAATCACTTGCCGCGGCGTTTCGTTTAGTCCGAATTCCTCAACCGTATATTCCGCCGCCTCATACAAACGCATACTAAGCACCTTTGGCGTATAATAATCCGGCAGGCTGAAGCCGCGTTTTTTCAAAAAGTCTATGTCAATCTTTACCCATATCCCCATCGAATCGGCAAGCGTCCCGTCATAATCGAGAATAACCGAGTCAATTCCGCTTAGCTGTTTTCTTTGTTGTTTTTGATAGTTCATTTAAATCCTGTTTATATTGCCAAATTTTTTATTTTTCGTAAATTATTAAAAGCGTCTTAATCTTTTACGCTTACCGACGCAGCATTCCCCGTAAATTGATTGCTTACGCCGATTGGATACAGATTAGTCATTGTATAACCGTCTAGCGGATATTTCAAGCCTTGCAGAGTTACGCCGAATGATTGCTCCGACAGCGAAAAGACAGAAATAATACCTTTACAGGATTTATCAAAAAGCATTGTACCTTTTTTTAATACCGTAATTACCAAGCTGTCCGCAATAATACTGCCTTTCATATTTTTTTCGGCAATAAAATTTAAGCACTGAATATTCGCAATAGTGTGGTCAAGCCTTCCGCCTTCCGCGCAATACAAAAAGAATTCGTTACAACCGCGGCGCATTCCTTCCTTGATTGCCGAAAGCATATCGGTATCGTCTTTTTCGGGATTGAGCAAGACCGTTTCTCAACCGTCCGGCAGGCCGTCTGCCGAATCTAAGTCGCCTATAAATAAATCCGGCTTAATATTGTATTTTTTAAGATAATTATAACCGCCGTCTGCCGCAATAACCAAATCGTCTCCGCTGCGTTCAAAATCAAGCGCAGTCTCTCTGCCCGCGCCGACAATATAGCACTTCCTGTCTTTACTCATACATTTATTATTGCCGCCGCTAATAAAAAAGTCAACCGTTACGCAAAATATAGCCATGGTAAGAAACAGAATATTTGCATTAATTTACCGTATTGCCTGTTTTGCGGTAATTTTAAGCGGATTGATTATCGGCAGCAGCTACAACAGCGGCGCAACAAGATTTCTTTTTTACACTGCCCAAAGCAATATTTTGGCGTGCGCCTTATTCTTGATGCTTATTATAAGGACATTAGTTGGGCTTATCAAAAACGGCGTATACGGAAGCGCGGGATATTTTCCCCGCGTTGAAATGGCGGTTACGCTTATGATAACCTTTACTCTTATCGTATATTGGTGTGCGCTTGCGCCATTTTTACCCGGAAGGATTTGGACATACGGCAACATCGCCCTTCACGCGGCAGGGCCTTTATTTTGCATTGTGGATTACCTCTTTTTTTGCGAGGCGGGAATGCTCAAAAAACGCGATATAGGCTTGTCACTGCTGCTGCCGCTGATTTATTTTGCCGTATGCACCGTAATAGGCTTTGCGGGTACGGTGTTTTATGTCCATGATGGAATACCGCATTATTTCCCTTATTATTTTATGGATTATCATTATGTCGGTTTTATGGGCGTTGTTTATCTTGCGGCAATCGCGCTCGTATACGCCGTATTCGCAATATTTATTTACAGGATTGACCGCCGCTGGAAAAAACCCGCATTGTTTGCGGGTAGAACAGTTGAAAAAGTAAAATAATTCCCCTCTTTGAGGGGTGCCCCTCTAGGGGCGGGGTGGAAAAAGTATGAAAAAAAGCGTAAGTTGTCGGAAATATCTTATCTTGCGACAGTTTTTCCACTACCGCAATTTCCGCAGTAGTTTTCCTCTACCGCAATTTCCGCAGTAGTTTTCCTCTACCGCAATTTCCGCAGTAGTTTTCCACCCCGTCAGGCTTCGCCTGCCACCCCTCAACGAGGGAATTTTTATTTTGTTATTCACGCCCGACAAGATAGTCGATAGTGCAGTCGAAAAGCTTTGCAAGGTCAATTAATGTTTGCAGCATTGGTTCTTCACCCTTTTTCCATCGCCGTAAATATGTTGTGTCAAAACGGCTTTCATTTTTAAAAGTATAGGTTGTAAATCCCTTTTCTTCCATTACCTTTCGTAATTGTTGATAAAAATTTGGACACTCTTTTGGTATAAATTTATGGTCATCATCTGACCTGCCTGACAAAAAATCAATAGAACATCTAAAATAATCCGCGACTGCAATAAGATTAACGCGATTAATTTGATATGGCTCTATAGTCCAACGATATGCAGTAGAACGCGCAACCTTTACAGCTTCTGCCAATTGCTCGGTAGTGATTTTATTATCAAAAAGTAATTCTTTCAGCCTTTCACTAAAAGTCGAATTATTATCCATTTAATCACCTCACAATAAAAATATGCGGTGAAAATGAAACAAATCACTTGCCAATCCGATTTTCACCGCTTACAATTAACTAAAGAATAATTGATTTCTAAAGGAGATTAAATTTATGCCGGAAAAAGAATTGACTCAAACAGATTTGGCTTTGCAAATCGGTGAGGCTGTATATACAGAAATTGAAGGTATACAAAAGATTGAATATGCTCAAAACAGCGAGCCTTCATGCTTTTTTATGCATATGGCAGACGGAAAAACTTACATAGTAAGCATTGCCGCGATTAATTAATTCGGCTGTAAACAAAAAACAACTGTAGGGACGGCTAGCCGTCCGCGGGAGGCTGTGGGCAGCCTCCCCTACAAATTATTATGACTATCAAAATTAAACAAAACCGCTTAATATAAATATTAAATTATGAAAAATAGAGAAAACCTGCAAGAAAAAGAATGTGAAAAATGTAAATGGCATCAACAGCATTATACAAGCGGCAACAGCGCATATATCCCCGTCAATTGCGGGCATTGCCGTAATCCTAAATACAAAAAAAGAAAGCCTGTCCCCTGTGATTTTTGGGAGGAAAATATTTCTGTAATCACGCAAAGAAAGGAATCTATTAAAGAAGTATTGCGGAGTATGCAGAAGCAGTTAAAGGAAATATCACAGCTTTTAAAAGATGATAACGCCTTTATTTCGGGATGTCGGAGACGCCATCCCCTACAGAATTACAATAATCCTATCACGTAATCCAAGTAAAACACAAAAGTTTCTTGATACGGTCTATCAACTGATATCCCCGCTGCTGCCCTCATCAAAAACAATGCCGAGGATATGGCACATTTCTATCGCACGGCGGAATCCCTGCCGTGCCGAGAGAATGAATAATGTTTTTGCCTGTTCGGCATCCTGCTCTATACCCTCACCTTTATACAGGCATGACGCAAGGTTGTACATTCCGAAAGGGTCGTTTTGCTCCGCCGCGAGATTGTACCAATATACCGCTTTTTGCTTATCGGGCTTAGTACCCCTGCCTGTATCGTAACATAGCCCCAGATTGCATTGCGCGGGGATATGCCCCTGTCCGGCTGACTTTTGATACCAGTAAACGGCTTTTTCCTGTCTTCTTTCGCGCCCTCGCCGTGGAAATAACTATGCCCCAAATTGTACTGCGCTTTTGCGTGCCCTTGCTCCGCGGCTTGCGTATACCAATAGACGGCGTCAACCTTATTCATTTCCACGCCGTCGCCAAAATCATAACAAAGCGCAAGGTTGTATTGCGCGCTTGCAAAGCCTTTTTTGCGGCAAGAGTATACCAATAGACTGCCTTTTGCTTGTCAACGGCTGTACCGATTCCGCGGCTGTAACAAAAGCCGAGATTGCATTGAGCCGCCATATACCCCTGCCCGGCAGACTTAGTGTACCAGTAAACAGCTTTCTCTTTGTCCTCTTCTACACATTCGCCTGTCTCATAACATAATCCAAGCTCGTTTTGGGCTTTAGCGTCACCTTCTTCAGCTTTTGTTATGTAATTTTTTATCAGTTGCTTTGTTATCATTGTCCTAAATTTTTATCTTTAATTTTTCACAAATCCTGATAGCGGCATCATTCTTTAGCAATGCCGCCTGCTTAAACAATTTTTTAGCCGCTTCCATATTTTTTGGCACGCCTTCGCCGTTGACGTAACACATTCCGAGACTGAACTGCGCTTCCGCATAGTCTTGCTCGGCAGCTTTTTCAAACCAATAGACGGCCTTTTTTAAATCCGTTTCTACCCCGTCACCGATTTTGTATAATATCGCAATATTATGTTGCGCCTTAGCATAACCGTTTTCGGCTGATTTTTGATACCATTCGGCAGACTTCTGCGCGCTCAGTTCAACGCCGTCACCGCTGTAATAACAAACACCCAGCAAAAATTGCGCGCGCATATCGTTCTGCTCCGCCGCCTTTGTCAGATATTTTACCGCCGCTTTTTTATCCTGCTTTATTGCGCCGTTCCCGTTTAGATACCAGTTGCCGAGTACTGACTGCGATTTTACACAGCCCTTATCCGCCGCCTTAGTATGCCATAGAAGCGCCTTAGACATATCCTTAGGCACACCGTCGCCTGTTGCGTAAAGCCCCGCAAGCGTAAACTGCGAATCCGTATGTCCCTTTTCCGCGGCAATCCCGAAATATTTTATGCCTTCTTTTTTATCCTGCTTTATTCCTTTACCGAAAAAATAACAATTTGCAAGATTAAACTGCGCGTCAAGGTTTCCCTGTACGGCTGATTTTTGATACCAATAAACCGCTTTTTCTAAATTTTTTTCAACATAGTCGCCCTTTGCGTAGCAATACGCCAGCTTAAACTGCGCGCGCTCGACACCCTTTTGCGCGTCCGCCTCAAATTGCTTTACCTGTTCTGCGGTATACATTTGTTATCTCCTTTTATTTTTAATAACCTAAACTCTCATTCACTAATATAACTTTTATCCTGTCCTTGACTTTTTGAAAGCCCGTAACAAGGTAATGACAGCATATGCGCGTATCCGAGCCGCACCCGTCCGTCATATTTGAAGAACCGTCCTCATTAAGCGATTTGCATTGCCCTTTTAGTTGGCAATATGTATTTGAATTAAGGCGTACACAATTCTTCGGTGCGGCAATGGTTTTTACACGCTTTACCGCATCCTCTAAGGTAACGACAATTTTATTTACCCCTGCCACAACGATTATATTGCGCGGCCCGTAGACAATCGCCGCAACGCGATTTCCCCTGCCGTCTACATTATAAAGGCAATAATCCTCAGTTATCGCATTGGACGATGTAAAATAAAAATCGCATTGCATTTGCCGGAAAACAACTTCCTTCCTTTCCTCATCCGTCAACCCGGGCTGCGTTCTGTCAAAAAAATTAAACTTTCCGCCGCGCAGAAACTCTATCACTCCCGCCTCTTCCAGCGTCACGCTTCCGCCGCTTCCTACTGCCGCATTCAGCGGGATTATTTTTTCCAACAGCGGGACAACATCCGTACGCTTATTTACAAAAAACGCGGACATATTATTCTTTTTTAAATTTTTAATTACTTTATTAACATCCGTCACGCCGATTGCCGCCTCCTTTTTATTAATACTTCCGACTTTTATTATATATTATCCGCCAACAAAACACAAGAATGAAAAGCGGTAAAATATTATTATTTGTCCTGAAACCATTGACAACGGTTATTAAAAAATGATAAACTGAACATTGTTCAAAACAGTGTTCAGTTTATTAATAAGGAGAGTCGCATTAATGGACGTAAAAGAAAAGCTGATAAATACCGCCATTGAATTAATCAAAGAAAAAAACGGAAAACCGCAAAAAATAACCGTCCGCGAAATTTCCAAACGCGCCGGAACCGGACTGGGTCTCATCAATTACCACTTCGGCAGTAAGGAAAACCTAATTGAAATCTGCGTTCAAAAAATTATTAACGGCGTTATCGGAAATTCAAAACCCGACATGAGCAGTCTTGATTTATACGGACGCTTAAAAACATCCGTCAAAATTCCGATTGATTTTATTATGGAAAATCCCGAAATATCAAAAATTTCTATTCTCGGTGATTTCTCCGAAGGATACGAGGGTGACAACAGCTTCAAAACGCTTGAAAAATTTTATTTCCACGTTGCTAATCTAAACCTTGACGATGATGATTATTTCCGTACCGTCTTTTTGCTTCACGGCTTGCAGGGGATATTTTTGCGAAATGATTTATATAAGGATAAATTCGATTTTTCAGATAAGCCGCAACGCGACATTTTGATAAATAATTTGATTGACAAACTCTTTGGAGGTAACTGCAATGAATAAAAAAATCGGACTGGTTGCGTCCTGCATACTAAGCGGCACTGTTTTTATATTTTTGATTTGCCTGATTATTGCGCTGTTTGCAAAAATCTCTTTTACCGAATACCTCAGCTACGGCGTTTGTATTCTTCTCGCGTGGAGTTATGTTTCGGTTGTTTGCGCTCTTAATTGTTTTGTAAGCTCCGAAAAAAAGGCCGCCGCAAGCATAGGCTTGGCAATCGGGATAATGTACGCGTTGTTAATCAGCATTGTGTATTATACGCAGCTTACAACCGTTTTGTATCAAACCGCCGACAGCGCGTTATTGCAAGCCTTCTCTTTCTCCGCTCCGCAAAGCTGGCTGTTTAATCTCGATTTACTCGGATACGGATTAATGGCGGTTTCGACATTTTTCATAGGCTTGGCAATGGATTACCAAAACAAAACCGGAAAGCTTCTTAGATTCTTTCTTATGCTGCACGGAATTTGTTTCCTTTGCATGTTTGTGCCTATGCTTCCCCTCCCTGCTACCAATGAGGGTATCGGCGGAGTAATCGCTTTGATTTTTTGGTGTTTGTTCTTTCTTCCCGTCGGCATATTATCAGTATTATATTTTAGAAATACGGCTACTAAACAAAAGTAGGTTTGATTTGTTTTATGTGTAAGAATTAAAGTTAAATGCAAAGCTGATTTTTGCGTCCTCCGCGACAATCCGCAAATTGTAGGTGCCTTCCGCTAAATTTATTTGAACCGGCTCCGACATATCACTGTCACATACAACAAATACGGTGTCATCCTTAATCAACACAACCTTAAACCGCCCCTTTTCTATCGTAAGTGTCAAGTCAAAGACAGGATTTTCTGGGATAGTAATATTTCTTATTTTTTCAACGCCGTTACATTTATCAGTCTTAATAGTATATTTTGCCGGCGTATTTGAAACGACCGATTTAACAGTGGAAAAAGAGTTTCCGTTTATTATTGCTTTGTCGTCATCATATCCTTTAAAAGAAGCACATGCCGTCAGCACGCAACAAAACAACGCAGCCAAAGCAATAATAACAATAAATTTAGTTCTTTTCATGTAAATTCCTCTATTAATAATTATTTATCCTAGATATTAACAAATTTCAGTATATAGTTTTTTTCAAATTACATCAATAGATTTTTGTCGAACATTGGTAGAATTAATAAATATTAGAACAAATCGAGTGAGTTTTACTATTAGTTTGCCGCTATTACAAAACTAAATTTTTATTTTATGATTGCTTTAAATTGTTTTTTATTATTCCTTCGGGTAGGGGTTTTTTGAGGCTATCTTTTAACCATGGTACTATTTCATAGCTTTTAAGGTGTTCAAACCCGGTTACAAAAACTGTACCCGAGCTCCAAATTTGCATTGTAATTTTTTCCTTGCCTATTGAATTGTGGGCTCCGATATAGGGCGTTATTGTAACAATAAGCGTAAATCCTCCGGGCGTATCTTTCTCTGCGGCAGCCTCAACTATTTCGTAGCCAAAATATGCGTTCATTTGTGGCGAAGATAAATAAGGCGCATAAAATACATTAACGGCATTTTGCACTTCCGATATGACGAGAACACGCATAAGCGCATCCAGTTTTTGTGCTTCAGTCATTTTATTATCAGGTATTGCTTCAATGCCGGAGTCAACATGCGTTCTTCGCGGCAATTTGGAAACGTTCTTCTCCGGCAATGGTTTTAAAATTCTATCCCGGTAATCAGTAGGTAAATCAATATTTTTCTGATGCTCGAATTTTTCCGTTATAACTAACCCGAATACATCCACAAATAAACTGATTCTATCCTGCCCTACCGGTATGTTTGGCTCTAAAAACGGCTGCGTCTCTACAGTTACATCAAAAAAGACTCCCCCATTATAAGAGATAATATCCGTGATTTTTGTATCAAGAACACTGATTTCAGGCAATTGATTAAAATATTGCCCGTAAAATGTATTAATTGCGCTCTTGATACCGGGTTGCATTACCGTAACCGCCATACTTTCAAGCATTTGCGGATCGGCCGGCTTAGCCGTTGCAGAAGCGTTCTGGGTATTAGTTGCGCTCCACCCGTTAAAAAAACAACAGCAAGGCAAACCGTGACTAAAAATTTCCTCATATTACATCCTTTTTTATAGGTTGTGTAAGAAGAGGTAAAACATACAATAATTTTGTATCAGGTCATGACGCATATTTATTACAATCCAATATCTTATTGGGCTTAACAATATTGAAATAAAATCGATAAAAAAATTTAAAACTGCTTTTTGCTATTTTTAGCCTCTGGATAAAAAAATTACATTAGCTTATTTCCTAATGCAACATTCCAAATGTGTTGAAACACCTAGCGATTATATTTCCTTTGGAGATTTATACAATGTTCCCTCCTGCAGAGTCTTGGTTTATGATGTCGATTTCATTAAGGTACAAACACGCTGTCACTAGTCCGTCCTATAAGGTATACCTATAGTTACAGTTATGAGCCGCCGCTGTTTGCCGTACATATAAAATCCGCACCGCTTAAGACTTGGCCTAGGTTCTGCACTACAAATATAAACATCACTACCCCGCCCGACTTGCCATATATCCTCGATGATGATTTGTCTTTCCAAAAACTGCGGATAACACTTTCAGTTTTAGCGGTGATATAACTTCGTTTAACAATACTTTCCGTTTTCCTCTAGCAAAGAAACCTCAAACCATTAATGTTCTTTAATATTTATATCACCTAAAAGCACTTTATAGTTGTAAAAGCGAATACTTTTTACTTCGGTATCAAATAAAGCTCCTTCGCATCAATAATTAATTCAAGATAATTTCTACGAGGATTTTTTTGCGTATAATCAAACATTAATTCTTGTTGATTAACTTCTAAAATTCTTGCATCATGCAAGCCCCGTGTCCAATACCAATCAGGAGTCTTAAATTGTTTTTTCATTTGAAAACCTCATTGCTCATGTTTCCGCTTCAGATACTTAACCGCTAAACCGACATAATCGTCTGCGTCAAGCTCGCCTTCTAATTCGCTAATTTTCTCGGATAGCTTTTCATATTCGGCATCGTTGTGATTTTCATGCCCGTCAAAATCGGTTTGAATTTTTATTGCTTTTTCTATCGTTTTTGCAGTCTTTGTTGCGCCGATAAGTTTTAGGTTTTTAATTAAATTTTCAAAGTTATGCGGCGAGCCGTTGCCTAAATACTGCTCGAATCCACCGTTGTCAATCTCTGCGACCAACAGACCGATTGAAAATAAAATGCTTTCTGTTTCGGTCGGTTCGCGATTCCCTGTCTTAGACTTTTCGTCTTTTCTGTCAAGTGCCCAAAAAAATCCGCCGTGTATGATTTCTTCCTCGCCGTAATTTTCAAGCACATACTTTGTGATGCCGTTTTTGCGAATGTAGTTTTCCGAATCCTCCGTAGGTTCGGTTGTCGTGTCTAACGTCTTTGCTTCGGTTTGTTCTTTAGGAATAATCATCAAATTATTCCATGAGCCAACGAATTTGAATTTATCGTTTTCGTAATAACAGGACACATATTGTACCGAGCGAAACTCTTCGGGTATTCCCGACATACTTCCGTAAAAGCTAATTCTTTTTCTTCTAATTTCCCTAATTTTAGAGTAAATATCGGGTTCAATGTCGTCCTTCAGACAGTTCGTAATAATGCGTGTTTCAAGGTCAATTGTGAAGTATTTATCTCCCGTTCCACTTGTTGCCGTGCCATATAGTTTTCTATTTACTAATTCAAAGTCATTTGCATTATTTATCTTTTTAAGCTTAAACCGCCAAACAGGCTCTTCCAAATTATCGTAATCAAATACCGCAAAATCACCGACTGTGCTTATTACAATCAGACAAGCCCTCTCGTCATCCCATAATACTTGGCTGGGATTTGAAACGCTTTTAAAGCTGCCAATTTTTTCACCGCTGTTTAAATCCACCATAAACACACGCCCGCCCACGCAGTATAAAATTCCTTTCTTTTCGTCAGGGAACATCCCATAAACCGCATTTTTAATAGTCATAATTTAATATCCTTGTACTTCAATTTAATATTGCCTTTTGTAAATAAAATAATATGAAGAAAGAGTATCATTAAAATAGCCGCTTTCTATTAATTCTGAGGATAAAGTTAAGTATTTATCTGCAAATTCATCCACTTGCCAATCCAAAAACTCGTGCTCGTTGATTCTAATATCTCCATGCGAATCTGTTATATAAAAAAGAACCTCATTAATGTTTGGAAGATTAATAATATCTGTCATAACTTTTTGCAAATTTTTTAAACGATCATGCAACATATCAAAAGTATAAACAAACTTTTTTTTAGCTGTATCGTCTGCTCTTATAAAGAAGAAGTCGGAAACCTTAGAAAATTGCTGCTTCTGCTCTAATTCGATTTCATCAGGAGAGAAGTATTCCATATCGCTTGTACACCATTCTTCTTCATTATCATGCAAATCATCCGGTCTCCATCTGCTGCACATTATTTCAAAACTAATTTCATTTTTATTTAAATTGAGCGTTTCATACCCAAAAGAAGCTGCCGGATCGAAAGTCTTATCTTTGCTAAATCTGACGCTGATTCTATCGTCGGCAAAATAATTATCAGGCACAACTATATGCCCGAATGCATCAAACTTTATCACTCCCCAAATAACAGGCCAATTCACAATTCCCTCCTGTGACAAAAGTAGAGACTCTTACGCCTACAATCATTCAATCTTGCTTAAAGTATTTTTCTAAAAATTCATCTGTTGTCATATTTTTACCGGCAGTGTGGATACAAGAATATATTTCTGTGCCGGACTGCAATTTATCAGGAATCGAATAACAATCTACTATTTTTACAAACCTCCATGATACCTTCTGTCCGAATGCGTTCAAATAGAAATCATTATCTTTTCTAGTCTTTGATTCAGCTATTTGGCAAGCATTGTTTTCAGAATGCGCTTTTATTAGCAAAAGGCTTTCTTCAAAGCTCTGCTTATCGTCGTTTTTATAAGAATCATCTAACAAATTTTTGTCAGGCTCGCCCTCAATAATTATTTGTTTTATAATTCTTACTGCATACCAATTCAAATTTTTATTTGCTTGTTCCATAAATAATTCATTCCTAACTTTATTTGCTTAATTTTGCTTCATTGAAACGATTATATAGCTGTAGATATGTTTTATATACTTTCTTTATATCGGCAGGGACTTCGGATATTTTAGCAACATCCAACCTAGGAAACTCTATATGTTCATGCAGGTTAAAAATCCTCTCGAAGAATTGCTCTTTTGTGTTGATTGTTTTCTTGCATAACGCATTATTATTAAGTTGAATTAGGTATGCGCAATCATCTGCTTCGCCTGTCCTCATATCGCCGAAGAAAACGCTGTACTGCTGCATTCCCTCCGAATCCGTATAACAAACCAAATCCAAATTGTTCAGAAACGGTGGCAATTTCGGAGCATAATTCAACATACAAGGCTTCTGTTCGCACTCATCGCAATCCTTATCGCCGCAATCTCTATTACTTGCAAGAACTGTCTTATCTCGCAAGTCCTCATGCGAAACCTCTGTTAAAATGAATTCCCCTTTGTATCTTGCCTCTCCACGCCAGTCTTCATCAAAATTCTCGACAGTCATTCCGTCTGTAAATTTGCGCTTTATTATTACAAAACGTGTCTGCTCTGTAAATTTAACTTCATAGTGCGCACAAAAGTTTTGTATTGTTATGTTTATGTTTTCAAAAGTCTTTGCGATGTAATGCTCCTCGTATGCTGACGGCTCACTTTTAATTTTAACTTCAAAAATGCAATCGTCTTCTTGAGAAACAAACCGCTCGTAATTTGCTTGCTCATAGTCAAGGCATTTTCTCGCTTGCTTCTTAGTTTTTATATTCTTTGTATCTACTTCGATTAATTGCAATAATTCAAGCTTCGTTTTATAATCAGGTGCATTATTGTAAACTAAATATAATAAATCCCAATCCGAAATCTCAAATTGTGTTTTTACTATTGCATCTTGAAGTGTCTTTGAACACGTCAACTCTATAATTTTTTTTGCTGTTTTTTCTATCATGCGTTATTATCCTAAATCCCTCTAAGTACCATTACGGCTTTTCCGCTTTACTGTCCGCAACCTCTGCTATTTCTCTTAAATATTTTGGTATTACTATTGCCATTAATTCCCTCACTTATTAAAAACTCTAAATCATTGTTGCCAAAAAAGAAATGATTTGTTATTTATTAGCAAGTTTCTTTAGTTCCTCTAACTCTTTCTTAGATTGTTCGCAATCATTTAGGGCGGCGAGGTCAAACCAGTATGCAGCTTTGTTATAGTCTTGTTCCGTATTTATTCCGTTTTTGTAGCAATGCCCTAGATAGCTTGCGCCCTCAGTGACACCGAAATAATATGCTTTTTCATATAAACTAAAGGCTTTTTTAATATCTTTTTCTACTCCTAAACCATTTTCATAACACCGCGCTAACTCTAGCATTGCATCACCCGAAATGTTTTCTATTTCCAAGAAACACGCAATAGCTTTTTCGTAGTCTTGTTCTACACCTAAGCCTTTTAGGTAACACAATGCTAATCTGAATTTTGCGTCAATCGCAGCAGAAACGCCGTCATCCCATCCCATTTCTTTCTGTATAGCTAGTGACAATCGCTTATTTGATTCTATTGGTTTTATAACTTCTAAACAATTTAACAAAAGCTCCGCCGCTTTTTCATAATCCTGTTCCACGCCTCTGCCGTCAAAATAACAACAGCCAGCCTCGTACAGCGACCTTGTATGTCCGTTCTCGGCGGCTTTTAAATAAAACTCAGCCGCCTTTTTTCATCAAAGGGAATTGTGCGGCATACTTTGCTTGCTTGCCGCCATAACACATCGCCACGAAATATTGAGCATCTGTGTATCCTTGCTCTGCTAATTCAAAAAAATCCTGCGCTTTTTTTGGCTCTTCTTTTTGCCATTCGGCTTCAGATTGCACCCATTTGGCATTTCTTTTTTCATTTGCAATGCGTATTTCTTCTTTAAAGATATCAGCTCTTTCAGGCGTTTCACACTGATTTATTTCATCTTTATATTGTCTTGCATAATAAAATTTTTCGTGCGTACACGCACCGAATAACACCTCACAATCTTTATAAAAAGCAATATCTTCAAGCGGCAATTTGCTCAACAGCTTATATGAAAACAACCATTGCTTTGTTTCGTCATTCATAGCAAAATAAAAAATACGATATAGTCCGGTCGTACTTGTACAATGCCATGCGTTCGTCAACTCTGTTCTCAAAAAATGCTTATGCGGAACTTCCAATTTCTTTTAGTCCGTAATTTTCGGAATACTCTTCTGTTTCTTCCAACAAGAATTCGGCATTAATTTTTGACTCTATATGCCCGTTGTATCTATCAAAAATTTGCTGCAAACACCCGATATCCATAATCTCAACATTTTTTAAAGCTTTATGGGCGTTCTCATACATTCTCTTGTAAGTGGGTGAATCCCTAAATAGACGTTGTTCTTCGTACGACAACATCCGCTCGGCAGTTTCAATGCGTTTTTTTAGTTTATAACGCACCTCATTCCGCTTTTCGTATACTGCATATATCTCGTCAAAAGGCGGCAACCGCTTTTTGTCCTCTTGGGAAATATATTTATCCCAAAGCATACGAACTTCGCTATCCACCCGTTTCTTGTCCGCGGCGATGTAAGCCGCATAGTCCTCTTTCGAAAGGCGCTTTTCTCCATACCAAGCCGTAAACGAAAAACTGTCTGCCCGTGTGGAAAGAAACTCCACCAGTTTTTCAAAGTCTATTAAATCCAACCTGTTCATATTTATCACACCCGCCGACGGATTTTTATAGTTTCTGCCGCCAAACAGGATTTTTATTTTATACTCAACAACTCTTGCTTAATCACTTTGTTCAACCACTTTTTCCATCTTTGATACAGGGTCGTAAAAAATGTACTTATAATAGCAAGTTCCCAGCTTGATTTGCTCCTTAAAAATTAACGGCTTTCCATTATCATCAAATTGCCAATCGCTTTCTTGTATCCATTTGGGCTTGCTTTTATCACATGGAAATATTTCTTCAAGTTTTATTTGAACAAGCTTCACTCCGTCTTTCGCACTTTTTATTTTTGCTATATTTTCAAATAAATAGTTTTGAATGATATTCTTAACATACTCATTAATAACATAGGTATCATCAGCAGCTTCTAACTCTGTCAAAACTATGTCTACGGCATCCGCAGTTTCTAAACGCTTAAAATTCTTGGGACGCCTTAGCACATCCCTGCACTCACACCAAAAGGTAGTATTAATAATTAGTGTGCTGTTCTCATTTTTAAATTCCGCATCCATATACCTCTCGTAACTTTTAAGAAGTTTCTCGGTATTTGTACGCCCGTATCTGTCTAACATCAGTTTTAGTTGTTCTTGTGTCGCACTCTTGCCCCATGTATCAAGCACTTCTTTTACAACATCTTTTTCGTTAAGAATACTTTGCAATTGCGAATTTGCTCTTAACTCAACAACAAATTCGTCAAGCGGCATTTTCTTTTGATAAAAAAGTATTATTATTTCTATTGCCATATTCTCATTCATAGTATTTATTCTACCAAATCCCGCTTAATAAGTCAATGTAACCCGCTTTGTAAAGTAATTGAGTGGCAAAGTCATTTTTAAGCAAATCTCATTTACCGCTGTGCTTTTAGCTTATTATTCTCTGTTATTTCGCACAAACCTCGCCGTATTATGAATATTTGCATCTGTGGTCTATGGGTTCTAATCCCTCTCCCTGAAAGCTTGCAGAAATAATCCCCCCTCCTGCCTACTTGCAGACTCTTTTGTGGAGGGTTGAAAATCAAATTTGTCGGAATTGAAAGCTTGAATTTCGAGTGCCGTTTTTCATCCATTTTTGCTGTTATTCGACATAATTTTGCTTAAAAAATGCCCTAAAATGCAAAAAATCCACACTCGCCGTAATGACAAATGTGGATTTCAAGTTGGAGCGGAAGACGAGATTCGAACCCGCGACATTTGCCTTGGCAAGGCAACGCTCTACCACTGAGCCACTTCCGCATATTTTATTTAGTTTTGCAAAACCGAAAAAGACCAACTCATAAATTTCATATAATTTTTTATAAACACTTTACATAAAATTTATGAATACTAACCTTCATTTTGCTTTTGTTATTATAACAGACTGCGAAATTTTTGTACAGCGATTTTTTCTATATCTTAATTATTTTGCAACAAATATTTATCCTATTATGCGGGATAGGTGCAGTTAAATGCCTTATTATTATAAAAAGGTC
>JALQSN010000877.1:0-18862 GCA_023690525.1 Holotrichia oblita
GTATTAGTGACAGTTCACTAATATAGAAAGATGAGTTATAATATTAGTGAAATATCACTAACTGGAGGGGATGCTCAATGAAACCTGTCACCTGCTGTTTTACAGGACACAGAAAACTATCCATAAAAAAAGCTAACGATATCGTAAACCGCCTTAATGATGAAATAGACAAGCTAATTCAAAAAGGAGTCACGAATTTTCTTTCAGGTGGAGCATTGGGTTTTGACCAAATCGCAGCATCATTGATAATTTCAAAAAGAGAAAGGGGACACAATATTAGCCTTATCTTTATCCTACCCTGTAGAAACCAAGACGAACATTGGTCAAACGAGCAGAAACACCTGTTTCACGCGCTACTGAACGTAGCTGATGAGGTTCGTTACCTATCTGAAGAATACGATTCTCGTTGCATGAAACGCCGGAATTACTACATGGTTGATAATTCTGCTTACTGTATATGCGCATTACTACATGGCATGAGTGGAACAGCGCAGACCGTAAATTATGCGCGGGAACAAGGACTTCATATAATAAATGTTGCCGAATAAAGCTTATGGTGATGTCGTTTCATTGGCAGGAAACATATAACACCTTTTCGCTCACTTACATCAATTGGATAAGTTCATTAGGTGAACACGCAATCATGGTTGCTCCAGCGCTTTCAAGCTCAACGCGGGAACCATATCCCCAAAGCACACCAATGCTGTCCAAGCCGTTCTCGTTTGCCCCTATGATATCATGCTCGCGATCGCCAATCATCACCGCTTTCAACGTATGGCCTGAATCGAGCGCATCCAATGCCATGCGCACAATATCCCGCTTGCCGTTTTTCGTAAGACGGCCATCCATCTCATCACCGGATAAAAAATCAAAATAATCTACGAGGTCAAAATGCTTGAGAATTTTACGGGCATATACGGTTACCTTACTTGTAGCAACAGCCAATACGATGTTGTTTTTTTTCAACGCTTGCAGCATTTCGGGAATTCCGGGATAAACCGTATTTTCATATAATCCGGTTTCAGAGAAGTATTCACGAAATTTGGCTACCGCTTTTTCGGTATCCGAGTTGGAAAATCCATAGGTGATGCTGAAAGACTCGCGCAGCGGCGGACCAATAAATTTTGTCAGGTTTTCCGTTTCCTCTTGAATGCCAAAAGCCGAAAGCGCATATTGAAACGATTTGGTAATACCGATTTTCGGATCGGTCAATGTTCCGTCGAGATCAAACAAAGCAATATTATACAAGCCCATAATCCTCCCTACTGTATGCCCAATCACTACGCATTATTGTTCCGCATGCCATTTGACCTTATTGATGTAACTTCATCTGTACGGCGATTCTTACCGCATCAGCTCGATTGGTGGCGCCAAGCTTTATGTAAGTATTGTTTAACGTTTTTTTAACGGCGCTTACCGTGATGAAGCAGGTGTTTGCAATATCCGTATTGGTTAATCCCTGACAAAGATATCCCAACATTTCGTTCTCCCGTTTTGTAAGCTTTATGGCCGGCTTTGAGGGTGGCGCCGACGTTTGATGATATTGTGATTTTATATTACGCATATGCTTATCATAAGTAGCACTTTTTATATAGATATCATCCAGCCAAGTGTCTGGAATCGTATTTAACGGGCTTCGCTTGACATTGTAAATTACGGTGTGCATATCATTTCCAAGCTCCACAAAAGGCATGGTAATATTGTTTCCATTCGAAATGTCATAGGCTTCCCGTAATGCAGTTACCATTTGATCCTCATCATGAATATAATGAGAGGCAATGGCTTTATAAATCAACGTATCCAGCAAAATGAGCCAATTACCATACAGGCGAAAGGGTTCCTCATCCTGACCCAACCAAGCCAAAAGCTCATAATATCGTCTTTCTTTTAACAGGAAATTGGCTTTTACAAGCCTTTCCATACCCATACTGTAGGGAGCGAGGACATTGCCGCCTTCTGTATCATCAACGATCCAGTTAGCGACCTTTTCCGTATCTCCAACCATCAAATTAAACCATCCGACCGCTACATCATGCATTCCATTAAAGTTCCATTTATCATTCAAACCTTCGACATAAGCCTTTAGCTGTTCTAAATTTGAAACCACATTATTATAGTTTCCATTGGAGGCTTCTATTCGCATAAGTAGAAAATATCCGCTGGATACGACATCGCTCACATGCATCTTTCGCGCCCGATAGATGGCTTCGTACGCGTTTCTTTCCGCTTTCTTCATGTCTCGCGTAAAATAAGCGGCCTCCGCTGACGCCAAATAGTCCAAACCATACCCATATCCATGCATTGCTTTTGATGCGTAGGGTATCGCACAAAATAAGGCATCCTCCATTTTTTTTAACTCACCAGGAGTTGGACTAGCTAGCATAATCGCATACTTTGTATTGATTGGTTTACCATTATTGTTAATCAACCCACCATCCGGCAGATATTCACTTGCTTTCCTAAATTGATCTACAAGATCATAATTGCAGCTTCCAAGACTTAAAAGACCCAACATACAATAAATGTTGCCTAAAGCCGTCTGGCTGTCTTTTGTGAGGGGTTCCGCTTCCAGTTCGCTTCGCAAACGCATCAGTTCTTCTATGGCCGGTATTATTTCTGCGTTGTTAAGCAATAGGCCCGCGTGAAGAACATGCGCTATCGGATTGTTTTTTACCAATTCTTCCGGAAATCTTTCAACAATACCGATTAAGAAATTAGCGGTTGTTTTGGGGAAGGTAGCCGTGCCATAATGCTCCATAATATGCAAAACTTTATCATAGCAACCACATTTATCATAATAGGTTAAGGCTTCTATCTTCAAATCATTGGCCATACACCAGTCGGCCACGGTTAAATAGGTCTCGGTTATCTCACACGGCTTCAAATACTTACGCTTCTTGTTTAAAAATTCTAAAAATAAGTGGTGAAAATTATAGTACTGTGTATACGGATTGTAATAGATAAACATGCCGTTATTCAAAAATTCCGACACCTCATCAAAATGGTCGCCGGCCAACACTTCGACCAGGGTTTCATGAAAGGAATTGACAAGCGACACCTTGATCATGAAATGCTGTATCGGTAAAGCATAACCAGCGAATAATTCTTTTTCGATTATATCAAATATTAATGGTGTCGCGCCGGCAATGGGATCTCTCAAAACCATGCCGCTTTTTTTGATGGATAGCCCAACTAAGTACAGAGCCATCGGCCAGCCCGCAGTAAAGTGTTGAAGCTTTTCAATCTCCCTTGTCGACAGTGCAATATCATTTTGTTTCAAGTATCCCGCCGTTTCCTCCAGCGTGAAATGTAAATCCTCCATCGTTATCTGACCCGCTAAGTCGTTGGTGATCATGCTGGTTAGGTTAAAGTTTACCTTTGTTCGGCCATTGAGTATGATACAAAAATTTTCAAGCTTCGCATGAATCAACTTCTCCATAAACTGCAAGATCGTTTCATCATATATCAAATGAAAATCATCAAAAACAAAAACAACCTGTTCCCGTATATAAATCTCTTTTGCGAGTATGTGCAAGAACTTATCAAATTTCGCAAGGGTCTCAGGGAAGCCAAGTTGATCTAGTTGAGCGGCCGTCTCCTTATTTTGAAACTCCATAATGTAGATAAATTCTTCCCAGAACCGCTCCAAGTGATTATCCAACTCTGATAGCCGGAACCAAACCGCACGAACCGGCGTGTTGCTCAAAAAGGAAGATACAGCATGTGTTTTACCCCAACCGGCTCCGGCTGAGACAACAATCAGTTGACGGCTTAACAAATCACGCAGCAATCGGTCTACGCGCGGCCTGTGAAAATGGCCACGTATATTGGGCAATGTTGTAGAGCGTTCATACAGGATATTGCCACTCATACTAACCTTCCCTTCGCCAATCTTGATCGTAGTAATTTCCCAATAATACTAGCATAGGAGAGGTCAAAAATCCATTATCCATTAAGTAATATGTCGAAAAAGTATACTTTAGGTCATTGTTCCCGATGCCTATTTTGCTTAATATTTTATTAAACAAGTTGCTTAACCGTATTGTTCAATTAATCATGCGCTTAACGCCTGTTATAGCGTAATAAGACAGCATACCGCCAACCATGAACAGAACGTTATCGACGAAGCGTTCTTTCTAAAAAGTCATAAGCGGGGGGATGAAGAATGCAGAACTACCATACCATTGAAGAAAAAGCCTTTGAATGGAATATTTCGATACGACATGTTCAATATTTGTGCAGGCAGGGGAAAATAAAGAACGCGATAAAACGAGCAGGGGCCTGGTTTATCCCTGACGACGCGCCCATCCCTACCAAGAATACAAAGAAAAAAACAAGTAACAGCATCCATGATTTCAGGTTTGTTGGCACAAAAAAAGAAATTTTCAATTACGCCATAACGTTATTCCGGGACAGAGGGTTTAATGATGTCAGCTTTAAAGATATAGCCAACGGCGTTGGCATTCGGCCATCAACCATCTATAACTATTTTAAATCCAAACAGGAAATACTGGACATCATTTACGATTACTATTCCTACTATTATGCACAAGAGCGAAAAAGCTTAGCAGAAATGGAAAATGTAGTACGGGAAAAAAGCATTCTGGAAATCATAGGGCATATCAGATATGAGTTTAAAGAAGAGTACCGGCAAAGAATGATAGACATATCCACGATCATCTTGCAAAGGATCTATGTAGATTACCGCGCAAAGGAGATTGTGAACCTATTAATGCTGGATGAAGGGATTGAGTATGTCGAAGCGGTCTTAAATTATGCGGTTAATATAGGCCGTCTTGCTCCCTTTGATACCCATATAATGGCGGTATACATAAATATGGTGAGACTATTTACGCTGTACTACTGGATTATAGATCCGTCGCCTGATAACCGGATGAAAATATTAGAAGATGAGCAGATGCTCTATAAATATGCGTTAAAAGTTATGGTTGACCTAAAGCCCACTTTAGGTTGATCGGTTTTCTGATATTTTATATATCCTATTGGGAGGGGTCGAAATGTCTGAGATATTAACTATCAATATAAGAAGTGATTTTCAGGAGCTAAAAGAAACATTAAACATCGTGCTGACCCAAATCAAAAATAGAATTCCTCTTATCCAAGAGGAGGCTTTCATGGATTTCCGATTGATATTCACAGAATTACTAATTAATGCCATTAAACACGGAAATAAACGCGATACCAATAAAAATGTTTATATCATAATTGAATTCTCAAACGACCATATCGTAGCAGTCATTGCCGATGAGGGAAATGGCTTCAATTATTTAGAGGTATTAAAACACGAAAAATCTGATAAGGATTTATGGCATGGAACCGGCAGAGGTATACAATTGGTTCATTCCTTGGCTGACGAATTGTTATTCAACACAAAAGGAAACGAGATAAAATTTGTAAAGAATCTAGGCTAAGGCCTGTATTAACACGCCCAAAAGCGCGCGGAATCAGTTGAAGCTACCTGATATCCGCGCGCTTTTTCGGTTGCGTTCTATCTGCGTTTCTGTAAATTAAAAATCTGTATCATATTATTAAGCATCTCAGACTGACTGGAAAGTTCTTCTGAAGCTGACGCGCTTTCCTCTGAGGTAGCCGAGTTACTCTGAATAACCTGCGATATCTGGTTTACCCCTTCATTGATTTGTGAAATAGACAACGCCTGCGTTTCTGAAACCCCTGATATTTCAGAGATAATAGTGGAAACTTCCGTAATGTTCGATACAATTTTTTCCAAAGCGTCTGCCGTGGCTTGCGCAATTCTAAATCCATCGGTCACAGTTTGAATGGAGCTTTCAATTAACGCCGTTGTGTCATGTGCCGCGCTCTGGCTTCTGGCCGCAAGGTTACGTACTTCCTCCGCAACAACGCTAAAACCTTTTCCATGTTCTCCCGCTCTGGCTGCTTCTACCGCCGCGTTCAGCGCCAGCAAATTAGTCTGGAAGGCGATGTCTTCTATAACCTTGATTATTTTTGAGATATTGTTGGATGATTCCTTTACATCATTCATGGCATTAAGCATTTTTACCATTTCTTTATTTCCGATTACGGCATTTTCATTGGAGTGGTTGGACAGACTTTCGGCCTTTTTGGCGTTGTCCGCGTTTTCACGCGTTTTTTCATTCACAACAATAAGCGTCGCGTTTAACTCCTGTATAGAAGAAGCTTGATCGGATGCTCCCCTTGCCAAATCGGTGCTTGTATCAGCCATTTGCTTTGCGCTTATCGCAACCTGATCGGAAGCCGACTTGATACCCTCTATCACATTGCTCAAATTAGTGAGTATATTATTGAGTGAATATCCGATGTCGGCAAAATCGCCCACATAATTTCTGGTTATTCTTTGATCCAGATTATTATCAGCAAGCCCGTTCAACACCTTTGAGATTTCATCAATATAAGATGAAATCGTTTCTGCGGTTGTATTCACAGATTCCTTAATAGTGGCATAGTCGCCTTTGTAATCGCCCTCTATCTTAGTATGCAGATTCCCTTTAGCCATTTCACCTAATGCGTTAATTGTTCCTTGAATCGGATCGGTTATGGCGCCTAACAATTGATTAAGCCCGTTTACAATTGTTTTCCAGTCCCCATTGAAATGGCTGGAATCAGCCCTCGCAGAGAGGTCGCCATTGATAGCGTGTGATGTCAAATTCACGATTTCAGCACTTAGGCTTTGCATATTTTCCCGCATCATGTTTACTTTTTGATTAATGATGACCTTTTTACCCGGTTGCTTGGGTATATCCGCTTTAAAATTACCATTGTCAAATTCTGTAAGAATATTAAGCAGATTCACGGTGTCGTTGTGAGATGTGTCTATTAACTTTAATATATTGTCGGCCAGCTTCTTATAATCTCCATTAAAGCCCTCTGTATTCAGAAAGAAGTCCAAATCGCCGTTTTCGCGCTCTCTTACCATGATATCGATATCATCAAGAAGTTTGCGAATAATGCTTACTACCTTTTGAAGAGAGAGTCCTAAACGTCCGATCTCATCCTGGCTCTTAATATTTATATTTATTCCAAGGTTTCCGTTTGCAATATTATCAAGATCCTCAGACAGCTTAATAATCGGTTTGCCAATAGTGGTAACATTAATGACTAATACGGCAATAGAAAGAAGAAGCCCAATGCCGCCGATAACGATTCCATCCCATATAAAAATATTGGATTCCGTCATTATACCTTGTTTTGATTTGCCTATAAAAATGATGGCAAACACTTTGTCGTTAGCGTCAATCAATGGTATATATTCTGTTCTATACTTTACACCTAAAATATCCGCCGCACCAGAATACTCCTGCTGGCCATCAATAACAATTTTGGCTATATCAGGGTTAAGCTTCGTCCCAATAGCCCGTTTCCCATCCTGAATGATCGTCGTAGCTACTCTTTCATCTCCTGAAAATACGGTAGCCTCTACATTGTAAAGCGCTTTCAGATCATCCACAAAGCCGTTTGAGTCGAACTGTACACCAGCAGAAATGACGCCAACCAGTGTTCCGTCATCGTCATATACGGGCGCTCCGGTACGGGCTGAAACCTTTATGGCGGTACCGGCTTCAAGATAAGTCGCCATCTTACCGCCTAACGCATCCTTAATATTTTGCTGGCTTAAAACCGAATCACCGAATTTTTCCGGTTCATGCGTTCTGGCTAATACGGTTCCGTCAGCGTCGCATACGGTGTAATA
The DNA here is from genome assembly GCA_023690525.1 of Holotrichia oblita. Taxonomy (NCBI): domain Eukaryota; kingdom Metazoa; phylum Arthropoda; class Insecta; order Coleoptera; family Scarabaeidae; genus Holotrichia; species Holotrichia oblita. The sequence continues at coordinate 7,712 of JALQSN010000877.1, forward strand.
AGTAATATGAAGCCTACTAATGGTAGGATTTAAAAGAGTAATAATCTTTTCTCTGTCTTGCTCCTTCATGGCGGCCATCACATCTTTATCAAGCGCCATGGCGGAAGCGGCCGCCAAGGAATCGTTTTTCATACCCTCTATTGTGTCTTTTAAGCTACTTGTGGTAACAACAAGCTCATCGGCAAGAAGATTTTCGTTAAAGGTTCTAAACTTATAAGAGGAATAAAAAGTCAAGGCACAAACCAAACCAATTAAAACAATAACATTCGGTATAATTATTTTGCTCTTGAAGCTTTTAGTAAACATTTTTCCGTCTCCTTCTGATTTTTTCATACCACTAACCTATACACGCCTCAAGTTGATTGGACATTTCATCAAAAAGATTACTTGTAAATTTCAGCAACTTCTTTTCAATAGTCAAAAACGCCTCCAAAACCTTTGGATCAAAATGGTGGCAATCCGTCCACCCGTCGCCTATAGAAATGATTCTGACCACTTCTTCATGGGAGAACGCTTTCTTATACGACCTTGGACTTCTAAGCGCGTCATATACGTCCGCTATGGAGACTATCCTTGCTGAAATAGGTATCTCCTCGCCCTTTAATCCATCCGGATAACCAGAGCCGTCATATTTCTCATGATGATACAACGCGATTTCAACCGCCACGCGTAAATCATTTTCATCATAACCGACCACAAGAAAATGCTCCGTTTTTCTGAGCAATTCCGCACCATCAATCGTATGCGATTGCATAATACCAATTTCGTCATGGGTAAGGATTCCTGTTTTTTTTTAAATATTATCGGAAATAGCAATCTTACCCACGTCGTGTAGCGAAGAAAAGAGTACAATTTGCTGCCCAGTTCCGGCGTAATCAAATCCGGAAACAGGACATGAAGTTGGCGTACCAATGCTTCTGTAAAGCTCTTTATGCGTTTTATATGCTTCCCTGTAACAGAATCATGACATTCGGACATAAGAGACATACCCATGATGATCGTATCACGGGATGCGGCCAGTTGGGCTGTACGTTTTGCCAGTTCCTTAGTTCGGTGTTCAAGCGCCTTTGAGTATTCTTCAAGCTGCTGCGTTCGCTCACTCACCAGTATTTCCAAATTGTCACGGTAAGATTTTAGTTCTATGTGGTTTTGTACTTTTGCTTCCACAATAGCCGCGACAAATGGTTTTTTTATGTAATCTACCGCGCCAAGCGATAACCCCTCCTCTTCCGTGCCCGCGTCATGCTCACCTGAAACAAATATAACAGGTATATTCGCCAGTTCATCCTGTTCTTTCATTCTTCTATAATACACTAAAACCATCAAGGCCCGGCATTATAATATCAAGAAGCAAAAGATCAAGCTTCTTTTTTGATAGTAATTTTAGTGCATCTTCACCGCTTGTAGCGGGTATAATCGTGTACTTATCCTTTAAAATGTCCGCCAGCATGTAGATGTTCAATTTGGAATCATCTGCGACCATTATGGTTTTATTCATTCACGGGAACCTCCATGGTACGTAAGACATCAAGTGCGGTTTCGTACTCAAAGTCGGTTACAAGTCCACACAAATGAGTAAGTTTATCTTCTTCAGCCATCGGCCAAGTCTTTTTCTCCAAATGCTCGACAGCATCCATGCTTTTATGCATATCATAATCCAAAAGCGATGCTTCAAGGCTATTCAAATATTGCTTAAATTCCGCGGCTGTACCAACCTCGGTTTTTTTGTCCTCTTCTTCATAGCCGGTTAATTGCCGTTTTAATAACTCGCTTTCCTTAATAATTTTGTCATATAATCCTTTGTCAGGGTTGTTATTCTTTAAAGAAATTTCAAACGCTACCAAATATTCATAAATATCTCTTAAAGAAAGATTACCCGAAGCCCCTTTCAATTTATGAATATATTTTCTTGTCTGATCCATGTCAGAAACGGCTGCTTCAAACGCCAGCCAATGATCAGGTAAATCTTCTGCAAATTTTCTCCTTAATTTTTCATAAAACGCATCATTGATTGAAAACGTTGGCAGACCTTCGTCAGAGGCATTGGATATTTTCTGTTTTTCACCTTCTTCTGAAACGCGTTTACTTTCAGGCAACCATTTTAAGAATATTTTTTGAAGGCATGTAAAGTCGATGGGCTTCGCGATATAATCGTCCATTCCCGCTTCCTTACATTGATCTATGATCTCTTTCATGGCATCGGCCGTTAAGCTGATCACTGGAATTTCGTCAAACCTTTTATCCGATCTTATGATACGGGTTGCCTCATAGCCATTCATAACCGGCATTTGCAGATCCATAAAAATAAGGTCAAAGGTTTGGCCGGAATTTAATATTTCGATTCCTTCTTTACCATTTTCCGCTACGGTTGTCTGTATACCGAACTGCGCAAACATACCGATAGCTACTTCGCTGTTAATAGGATAATCTTCACAGAGCAGTACGCTTACATTTTCAAATCTTGATATTTTCTCATTTTCCACATTGTTTTTTCTGAATCCCAGTACCGATAATATCTTATGGATAAACTTTGACGGTATAAACGGTTTTTCGATTACATCTTCAATATTGCTGGATTCAAGCTCCTTTTTCAGTAAAAGTTTCTGATAGGCTGTAACCATCAACAGCCTGGGTGCTATGGATAAGCCTGTTTTGATTTGCTTTGCTGTTTCCAAGCCATTGATACCATCCATCATATAATCAAGCAGGATAACATCGAAAGATTTCCCTCTCTCTCTATGTTCGAAAATAATGGTCATGGCTTCCTCACCGCTGTGAGCCAGTTCACAGAGCGCACCCGAACCGTTAATGATCTCCGACATAAGGGAGAGAGACAGATCATCATCGTCAACAGCTAGTATATGCAGACCATCCAATTCAGGAGATTTTACGGCTTGTATCTCGGTTTCCACATTTTGCGAACGATTGAATGGAATATTCAGATAGACTTTCGTCCCTTTTCCCGATTCGCTATCGATTCGCAGCGTGCCTCCCATAAGCTCGCAAAGATGCTTGGAGATAGCCATGCCAAGCCCCGTACCCGTATACTTCTTCTGAGCCTCGTTATGGATCTGGTAGTATGGCAAAAACAAACTTTCTATTTGTTCTTCATTCATACCAATTCCCGTATCTTCAATGAGAAACGTCAGGCTTACTTTTTCGTTATCGGATTGCTCCCTATTTTCATAAATCGTTAGTACAATTTTACCTACATCCGTATATTTGGCAGAATTATCAAGAAAATTTTTAAGTATTTGCCATAATCTCGTTCTGTCACCGCGGATAAACCTTGGCAAACCAAGGGATGCATTTAACAAGAACTCAACGTTCTTACCGTCCAGTCTCGGCGTGGCCACCAGTAAAGCACTGTCAACGACTTCCTCCAGTTCAATCTCATCGTCGTACAACTCAATCTTGTCGGCCTCAATTTTAGATAGATCCAGTATGTCATTTACAATAGTTAATAAATTCTTAGCCGAGTTATTTATTTTTTTATATATGTCATAAACGTCATTGGGCTGCACCTTTCGGAGTTCTATTTCGGTTAGTCCAATAATGGCATTCATCGGCGTACGGATTTCATGGCTCATATTAACCAAGAAACGACTCTTTAACTGGTTGGCTTCTTTTTCTTTTTCCGCTGCATCAATCAGCCGCCGTTGGTATTCCTTTTCCGCAGTGAGATCAGTCATGATACCAAGCGACACTTTTTCTCATCATAATCAATAAGGCAGGATGTAATCTGCGCATCAAATAATTCACCGTTCTGCTTAAAACATACAATTTCTGCCGTCGTTGGTTCCGGCTGGCTTAAATCTCTTAGCTTTTGCATTGAATCTGTCCCGTCAGGCTGTGTTACGGGCATATAAGCATCACCGAACATACCGAGATCAAGTATATCCGGCACCTGTTCAACCTGAAACAGTCTAAAAGCCGCCTTGTTAGCGTAAATAATCTTATTGTTTTCCATATCAAATAATCGTATGGGAATTGGCAGCGTATCCAATACAGTCCTAAGACTTTGACGCGTTTTCGCAAGCTCTTTTATATCAGCATAATCCCTGATAATGCCGATGGACGCCGGTTGGCCGTTATAACTGATAAGGCATGCGTCTAAATGAGCATCTATAATCTTTCCATTAGCTGTAATATATTCTACCTGCATGGAGATCGGTTTTTCACCGGCCGCTTTTAACTCGGCTATCTTTTCAGAAGAAGGTATTCCATTACTTTGATATTTAGGCAGCATATCGGATAAACGTTTCCGGGCTATTTCTTCAAATGAATCATATTCAAACAATTCCAGACAGCTATTGTTGGCATAAATAATCTTATCGTTTGACATATCAACCATTCTGACGGGAACCGGCATCGTATCCATTACCGTCTGTAAGCTTTTATGAGCGTCTCTCAACTCATCTTTCTTTAACTCTAACTCTTCAATATCCATAGCCCATATAACAACGGCGGCTTGTCCGTCATACTCAATAGGAGCATAATTAACCATTGCTCTATGTACGCTTCCGTCATGGTACCGATATTGCAAAATATGATTGGTAATCGATTGGTTTTTTTCCATTCGATTAATAATGCTTTTACGCTCATTCTTTTCGATATAAACATCTTCCGCATAATCACCTACATCCAGCCCTGTGTTATATTTCATATTTTCGTTTATTTCTATTATTTTACCGTCTATTGTAATCAAAAATGAAACGGGTGAGGCATCTATAATACGTTCCAGTCGCAACTTTACTTCGTTTATTTTCGCGTCTTTTTGCAAAAGTTCCTGCTGCTTTCGATAGATCGTTATAAACACGGACAATCCGGCAGCTATCATAATACCCGCCACAAATAAACCGATCAGCGCTATCGCAAATTTCGGATTTGATTCCCATATGGTCGGGATTTTATTGATAACCTGAGCTGGGGTTGGCAATGATTTTTCACTAATATTAAACTTGCTCATTATTAACTTATCGAAAACCCAGCGGTTATACTCCGACGAGTTCGCAATCGGAATATTGGATACAGAAACTCCGGAAAACACCTGTCTCAGCATGCCTCCGATCACATCGGCATACATAGTGTAATCCGGGCATTTGCCGCCAACGGCGCTGTAGGCCAAATCGGCTGAATACAGCGTAAAAACCGGCGCTGAGCAGTTGTTTTCAATTATTCTTTTCATTTCATTTTGTGAGTAATACTGCCCGTTGGCGTCTCTAAAATAAGAGCCAACAAACAAAAGACTATCTTGCGGTAACTCTTTGAGCAGGGAGGTAAGCTGTTTAAGGTCTAAGTCTTCAATATCGTTGATACTGACGCTGTTCGGAACAACAACGGATAGCTGTTGTCCCATATTTTTTCTATAATACTCGCCTTCCATCGTATAATCATTGAGTACATAAATTTCTTTCGTATCGGGAAAGAGTCTAAGCGCAACGTTGATGGTTTCATCAGCCGAAACATGCTTGGCAAGCCCTGTAAAATACTGTCTATTAAAGGTGCGGTCTTCGATGCGGTCTTCGCAGACATCGTAAAAAAATACGGGTATATTCCTAAACAACAGAAAATAATAATCTTTTATGAATTCAAAGGCTTCGTCACCAGAGACGATGATCGCGGCTATATCCTTTGATATATAATCTTCTCTCATCTGACGGGCATAATACGCCCGCCGCTCATCGTCCATTTTGTAACGGCCTGCGTAAAACGCGAAAGTGAGCCACTCAATCGATTCATCATCCGCAAATTGGTTTCTAATCTCGGCTATGAACCTTTGTTCTCTCGATACCTCCGTACTAGCTGAGATAATATGTAGTATCCTTTTAGGGGAACCTATGTCCTTCTCCGAAATATCTTTCAGGATATTTTCTCCGCGTCCGTCGCCAAATAATTTTCGTAACGCGCCGTCCATTTCCGGAACCATGCTTTCATGTTTCTTATTTAGGTAAAGGTACTCTGCTTGGGAATCAATCGGATCGCCATGCTCAATGCCATCGGGCACCGATACGGTTTCATAGGTGCGCAACATTAAAACAACGGCATCACAAGCGCCGTTTTGAAGACTGTCAAAAAGGGTGGAAACGGACTCTCTGTTGATTTTTACTGCGTCCTTGGGTAAATGATTGCTGATATAAACCCTGTTGGCAAGGCAGGCAACCGTGAGTCCGGACAAATCATCCCAGGTTTTTATATCAAGCCCACTGCCTTTAAGGGTATATACAATTTGAGAGGTATAAGTGACAGGGGTGGAAATCTTTATCAAATCAGGATAGGTTTGATCCATATCCGAAAGAGCCGACATTGCTCCGTCTATTTCGCCGCTATTGGCCATTTCATAGCCGATGGTCTGGGCAAACGTCTCAAATGACGCTTCCATGCCAATATCTGAGAACGCCGTAAATACAAGCCTGTCAACGGATAGAGGCCGGTTGTCCAGTGTGGCGATGACCAAATGATTTTCCGTCTCACTACTGGCCGCATTGACAGGTAACGAGCCTAACACTATACAGCCGATCAAGAACATTGTAAACAACACAATCAGCATTCGTTTCATCCCGTTTTCCCCCCTCGCGACAGTTTTTGAATATGTTCAGACAAGATTACCTGCTTACTGCGCTGTTGTTCACGAACTATAGTCATATTCCCATCTTGGTTACGGCGATAGGCCTTTGACGGTATAAAAAGACCTGACGAACCTGATATACCATACCATGATTGGTGAATATTTTCAATAAAGGCGGTCCTATTCGACGTTACAGATATTGTCAGCAGCTATGGTTAACACGGTATTTTCCACCATCCTATACATCTGACTGTGCGTCGGTATAACATCAAAAAATCGGGTTCACATCGCCGAGTATTGACGATGGATTTAATGCATTCTCCGCAACGTAAGGAGTCAATGGCTTTACAAAACGTTTGTTTAAGCATACAGTATAAGTACGATGTCACACTTTGAACACATATTCTAATGCAGAGGATATACTATGACCCCTATTTTAATCGTTGAGGATGACGTTCCGTTAAGCAATGGTATCGTTCTCACCTTGCGGGACAAAGACCGGAAATTTTCGCAAAGTTATACTATTTGCGCTGCCCAAGATTATCTTTTAAAACAGTCATTTGCATTAATTATTTTGGACATAAATTTACCCGACGGATGTGGACTTGAGCTTTGCCAATGGATTCGTACCTTTTCGTCTGTACCCATTCTTTTCCTGACGGCTAACGATACAGAGCTTGATGTTGTGTCCGGCTTAGAAATAGGCGGCGATGACTATATTACAAAACCCTTTTCCCTTGCCGTCCTCCGCGCGAGAGTAAATGTTCTGTTACGACGCAGTACTGTCGGGCCGCATTCCCCTGTCATAACAATCGATGGTTTCCGTTTTGACTTTGAGCATATGCAATTTTCCAAGAACAACGTATCTGTCGAACTGAGCAAAACAGAACAGCGTCTGTTAAGACTGCTCACAAGCCATAAGGGGCAAACCCTAACGCGCGATACATTGCTTGAAAATGTTTGGCCTGACGGCAGCCAATACGTGGACGAAAACGCGTTATCCGTTGCCATCAGCCGTCTGCGCGCCAAGTTGGAGGACGAACCAAGCACACCCCAATATATCAAAACCGTACACGGAATCGGTTACGCATGGAGGGTGATTGGATGAGTGTTATATTAGCTCTTGCCCTTGCGGTGTGTATATCGGCGTTATTACGCGACCATTGGCGGACGAGGAGCGTAATGAACCATCTGAACCAGATGCTGGATGAGGCCATACTCGGAGATTTTGAAACAGAAAGCTATGATGAAACAGAGCTGTCCAAGATAGAATCAAAACTCAGTCGTTTCCTCCATTCAAGCAAGCTTAAAAGAGGGCAAATAGAGCATGAGCAGAACAAAATCCGATCGCTCATCAGTGATATTTTTCATCAGACGAAGACACCTGTCGCCAATGTGTTGCTCTATGCTCAGCTACTCTGCGAATATGATCTGCCGGAGGATACCAAAGTGCTTGCCACACAAATTATGAATGGAGCGCAAAAACTCGACTTTCTGATACAATCGCTTATAAAGACCTCACGACTGGAGAGCGGTATCATCAAAATAACGCCGCAAAAGGCGGACATAAGCGAGCTTATAGGGTCATCTTTAGCTGAATGCACCCCTAAAGCGCGCAAAAAGGATATAACCCTTGCCACGGACAGTACAACCTGGCAGGTGTTCGCCCAGTTCGACCTCAAATGGTGCGGGGAAGCGTTGTATAACATCCTCGACAATGCTGTTAAATATACAGACACAGGTGGACGCGTAGATATATCGGTTAAAACTTATGAGATGTTTGTTCGAATAGATATCCGAGATACGGGTAGGGGTATCAGTGAAGAGCATTTGGCGCGAATTTACAGTCGTTTTTGGCGGGTTGACCACGAAAGCGAAGGGGTAGGTATCGGGTTGTATCTGTCTCGCGAGATTGTTTCCGCTTGCGGCGGGTATATCAAAGCCGCTTCAACCCTTGGCAAAGGTTCTGTTTTTTCAATTTTCCTGCCAGCGGCTTAAATACTTTCAAGACTGTAAGATTTCAGAAAGTATTCCGAAAGAATAGTAAGCTATTGTAGTGGCGAGAGAATACTCTTCGCCATTATTTTATTGGGAGGATTGTAATGAGCCTATTACGAACAAATGAATTGAAGAAGTATTACGGCAGCGGCGAAACGATCGTCAAAGCGCTGGATGGTTTAGATTTTACGGTTGAGGAGGGCGAATTTGTATCGGTAATCGGCACATCGGGCAGCGGCAAATCTACCTTGCTACATATGCTGGGTGGCCTAGATCGTCCGACAAGCGGTACGGTACACATAAACGACAAGGATATTTTTACCATGAAGGATGACGAACTGACTATTTTCCGACGCCGCAATATCGGCTTTGTTTTCCAAAGTTATAATCTTGTGCCGGTATTGTGTGTGGAGGAAAATATACTTCTGCCTATCCAATTGGACGGCAATACCGTAAACACCGCTTTTATAGATGAAATTGTTAATACACTTGGACTAGCGCATAAACGACGCAGTTTGCCGAACCAGCTTTCCGGCGGACAACAGCAGCGTGTTGCCATCGCGCGCGCCCTTGCGACGAAGCCCGCTTTTCTGTTGGCAGACGAGCCTACCGGCAACCTTGATAGTAAAACAAGTCTTGATGTACTGGGGCTTTTGAAGGTAAGCGGCGAAAAATTCGGGCAGACTATCGTGATGATTACGCACAACGAAGAATTTGCACAGATGGCAAACCGCACCGTCCGTATTGAGGATGGGCGGATCGTGGGGTGAACGGGATGATGGTGGAAAACAAAAGAATCATACGCTCATTGACACTTCGTGCGCTGAGAGCGGGAAGAGTTCGGAATATTGTGGCGATTATTGCCATCACGCTTACTGCTACATTGTTTACAACGATATTCGCAATCGGTGGCAATATGTTGACATCCATGCAGAACGCCACTATGCGTCAGGTAGGCAGCTCGTCCCATGGCGGATTGAAATATCTTTCGCAAGAACAGTATGACCATTTTAAGCAATCGCCGTTGATCAAGGATATTTCCTATAATATCTTCATTGGTTTCGCGGAAAACGAAGCATTGCAAAAGAAGCAGACAGAGATACGTTATAGCGAGGATGACTGTGCTAAATGGGGATTTTCCTATCCTACAATAGGGGAAATGCCTAGCGCTGGAAAGGAATTGGCATGCAGTACCATAACCCTTGATATGCTGGGTATACCGCACGAGCTGGGGCAAACGTTACCGTTGGAGTTTACCGTCCTAGGCCAAAAATACAATGAAGAATTTACACTTACCGGTTTTTGGCAAGGCGATAACGTTATGAACGCGACACAGATTTTCCTCTCTCGCGATTATACGGATTCCATTTTGGAGATACCGTCCAACCCGAGTTGGGAGAATGGTTTAGACGGTATAGTCGGCTCTATTAACGCCAATGTATGGTTCTCTAATGCTATTAATATTAAAGGCAAAATGGATGCCCTTGTTGCCGAACGCGGATATAAACCCAGTGAAATCAATATCGGCGTGAACTAGGCTTACGTGGTTAGCGACGAAATTGATATTACGACAGCGGTTATCGTTGTTTTTCTTATTCTATTGATCTTGCTCTCCGGTTATTTGATTATTTACAATATCTTTACTATATCGGTTACAGGTGATATCCGTTTTTACGGATTGCTCAAAACTATCGGCGCGACAGGAAAGCAACTTAGGCGTATCGTCCGGGGACAGGCGCTCCTATTGTCATTGTTCGGGATACCACTGGGCTTTCTCGCTGGTTACTTGCTTGGTTATGGTTTGTCGCCGGTTTTAATAAACTTAACCTCGATAGGACAAAATGCGGCGGCCACCACGGCGAACCCTTTGATATTTCTATTTTCGGGCTTATTTAGTCTTGCCACAATTTTTATAAGCTGCCGTAAACCGGAGCGTATAGCGGCACGAGTGTCGCCCGTAGAAGCATTACGTTATACCGAAGCCCCCACTGGTGGCAAAAAAGAAAAACGAGCGAGCTATGTTTCACCCATGTCTATGGCATGGTCAAACATCACTCGGGGTAAACGAAAGCTCATTGTTATCACATTGTCCCTCTCGTTAAGCATGATTCTGCTGAACAGCGTATATTCCATGGTGCGCGGATTTGACATGGAAGAATATCTTAGGTTTATGACGGTTAGTGATTTCAGCATAGCCGACTATTCTGTGTACTCCCCTATGGTTATGTATAATGACACGAACTTTGAAGGCGTAGACAACGCGGCACTGAATGAAATTTCACAACAGCCCGGTATAGAAGATGTTGCGAATATCTATTTTTATTATGACTATGACCATAAGCTTACGCCACAGGGACATAAAAATATTATCAATGCGTTTAATTATATGAGACCGGATATAGAGAAGAATTATGCTTATTCATTGGGAACTATTGATAATATTATAGAAACAGGCAGAACATCCATGCATATCTACGGTGTCGGAGAACCGGCTGTAAAAGCTATAACCGATAAACCGGTTGATTTTACTAAGCTCGCCAGCGGGCGATATATTCTCGCCACAGGGTATGAAGACAATGAGATAA
>JALQSN010000878.1:0-18790 GCA_023690525.1 Holotrichia oblita
AGGCATAATTGTTGACGGAAAAATGGCGCAAGAGGGCGGATTGACCGAGTTGTGCGGTGATAAAACGCTTGAAGATGTATTCTTTGATGTTTATGTTAAAAACGGAGGTATAATCTAAATGAAAAAATATATTGACAATAATGAAAAAAGAACTTGTCCGCGTTTTTAAGGACAAACGTTTAATAATTGCTATTATTATGCCCGGAATTTTGATTTATTTTATGTATTCATTGATGGGAAACGCGTTCACGGGAGCGGACGAGGAAGCGAGAACGGCTACTTACAATATTATCGCGATTAATATGCCGTCAGAAATTAAGACTATTTTTGACAGCGAAGCGTTAGAGCTTAAAGCGGATTATTCCGAGTTTACCTTGTCTAAAGAGGACGCGGCGGCAAAAGTAAATGAAAACCGCGAAAAACTAAAAAATAATGAAATAGATTTAATTATAGTTTTTGACTCTGGTTTTGCGGCAAGTATTACTGTCGGTGATATTCGCGAATTGTCGGTTTATTATAATCCGACGGAAGCGCGTTCAGGCTACGCTTTTAAAAAAATCGAAACAGGACTAGCTGCTTTTAAAAGCGCGGTAATTAATAACGAGGTTTACAAAGGTACAATATTTCCGGAGTTCAATGAGAAAGCGGCTGCCGCTAAAGGTTTTGCTATGCTTATACCGCTTTTGATTATTTCCTTTTTGTTTTCGGGCAGTAGGGCCGTCGCTCCGGATTCAATAGCGGGGGAAAAAGAACGCGGTACAATCGCTACAATACTGATTACACCCATAAAACGAAATCATTTGGCGCTTGGAAAAGTATTGGCTTTGAGTATACTGGCTTTATTGAGCGCGTTGAGCAGCTTTATCGGACTTATGCTCAGCTTACCGAAATTAATGGGTTCGGGAGTTAATATCAACGATATCTTCGGTTTTGGAGATTACGCGCTTATGCTATTGGTACTTATCGCGACAACACTTTTAATAGTCGGCGCAATGTCTGTAATATCCTCGTTTGCAAAAACGGTCAAAGAGGCGACTATGCTTATTATGCCTTTAATGATTTTATCAATGCTTGCCGGTATAGTTTCAATGATTAGCGGCACGGCTTATGAAAATATTGCGTTTTATTTTATACCGCTGTTTAATTCCGTTCAAGCGTTGGTTTCAATACTAACGTTTAAGGTAAGTATAGTTAATTTCTTAATAACGATTTTATCTAATTTGGTGTACTTATCTGTCTGCGTATTTGCTTTAACAAAATTATTCAACAGTGAAAAAATAATGTTTAGTAAGTAAAATTTAATATATTTAATCGAAATTATATTCAATAATATTTTTAATTTTTAATTTTACAATCAAAACATAGTCAAAAATCATACTGTATGTTAAAAATTAATGCTGACATATTTAAAAACCGTTTTTTTCTATAACGGATAAAAACTGGTTTTTTTTGTCAGCGTTTTGATATCTGCTGCCTATTTTGACTCGAAAAATCACGTTGTTACGGCTATTTATGCAATTTTCGGGCTTAAATACGCTTGACAACGGCAGAAATATAGATATATACTTAGTTTAGTTAACTAAATAATATTGTAACAAAAGTTGTTTTTTTACAGTAAGAAAGGAGTAAAATTAAGGACCGTCAGATTTGAAAAAGAGTTCAACGAACTTATTATTGAAACATTCCATTTGATTTTAAAAGAAGAAATGAGTTTTGTTAAATCTTTGACAAATTATGACGTTTCCGCGCGTGAGATTCATTTAATAGAAAACGTAGGAAAAAAAGACGGTTTTGTTACGATAAGTGAAATAGCGGACGCTTTGCAAATTACTTTGGCAAGTATTACCGTGATGGCAAATAAACTTGAAGGGCAGGGTTATATTACAAAAAAAAGAGATGAAACTGACGCGAGAGTCATTCGTCTTAGCTTGACTGAAAAGGGAAAAGAAATTGATTCGCAGCATACCGGATTTCATCGGACTATGGTTAACAAAATAAGCGGAGAACTTACCGAGTTTGAAAGGGAGGTGCTGGCTGGCGGCGTTAAAAAATTAAACCATTTTTTCAAAAAAGACTTACAGTAAATTTAAAAATTATTAAAGAGGACTAATCAAATGAATATTACAACTAATAAAAGAAATTTCTTTCTCGCTTATGCGGCGATTATTTATTCAATGTTTTTGTTGTTTGCGCTAATTAACAGTTTTTGCGGACGGACTTCGGAACATTGGACATTTATTTATATGTTTACACAGCAATCCAACATTATCGCGCTTATCTGGTTTTTATGTTTCGGCATAACGACTTTTTTCAAAATACCGCGTCTTGAAAAACTAACGAACAACATAATTGTTATGACAGCGGTAACAGTTTATATTTCTATTACATTTTTTATTGTTGCTTTTGTTTTAAATCCGGTATATAAAGGCAAATTCAATCCCGTAGACAACTTTGGCGAATTTACATTACATAATATAACGGCGGTAATGATGTGGCTTTATTTCTTCTTGGTTAAGGGCGATGGCATTATGAAGCTAAAACATTGTCTTTATATTTTAATATATCCGTTTATATATGTAATGATTAACCTTATTGTAGGCGGCGCCGTTAACTACGAAAACGGAAACGCGGCGTATGCTTACGGCTTTATTAACCCGAACTCGTATCCGAACTTATTTGTTTATATATTAATTTTGGTTTTATTAATCGCTATTTTCGCTACGTTCGGCTTTTTGCTTATGCGGCTTAAAAGCTATATAAACAAGCATTATCACGAAGTAAAAGAGGAAAGTAAAGAGTAAATATATATGCAGTTTGAAAATTCATAGCTAGTTTAATTATAGGAGAATTATATACATAATGGATAATAAAGCTTTTAAATGGCCGTATCTTGCGGCGTTACTTTTATCGTTTATACTAATTTTTGTTTTATCAATTACAGTATTGATGGACAAAGACGACAATTACAAACAAAAAGCAAACTTTGACACAGAGAAAGCATACGGCTATATTACTGAAATTGCTAAGGAAACGCATCCCCGCAACAGTGTTGCGCACGAGTCCGCATTTGATTATATTATTGATGCGTTAATAGATTTTCAAGTTCAACCGGTTGTAACCGATTATCGTTATAATTACAGAAGCGGAGCGGTACTTGTACCGGATACGGAATTAAAAAATATTATTGTGGAATTTAATGGAACGAAACGTCCGGATGATATTTTATTGATTATGGCGCATTACGACAGCGTTCCGATGGGGCCGGGCGCGTCTGATGACACTATACCGGTAGCGGCTATGCTTGAGATAATACGTCAAATTAAGTCGGCTAATATGACGTTTGAAAACTCAGTGGTTTTTCTTATCACGGACGGTGAAGAAGAGGGGTTGTGCGGAGCAAGGTATTTTGCCGAACAGCGTGAAACCGTAAGCGTAAGACGTTTTACGACAAAAAATAATCCTACCGATATTTCCGGCGCGGAAAAAACCGGTTATGAAAAACTTGCGGGCAAAGTTAAGTTTGTAACAAACTGGGAAATGCGCGGTACAGGCGGCTCTTTGATTATGTTTGAAACAACAAAAGGTAATCACGAATCCGTTAAACGCTTTGCAAAAATTAATAAGGATATTTATACAAATTCTATTGCAAACTTTATTTATACTATGATGCCTAACGGCACGGATTTTACCGAGCTTCAAAAAAAGGGAGTGCAGGGTCTTAATTTTGCGTCAATAGGCGAAGGTTATAACTATCATACGCAGGACGACAGTATTAGCAACGTTTCAAAGTCTATACTGGCGCAAACCGGAAACGCGATGTGGTCTAGTATCGATTATTTTAGCGCTATGAATCTTACCGACTTATATAAATCTCAAAATAACGCGGTATTTCAAAGCTATTTGAATATGTTTACAGCGGTTTATCCGTCCGCGCTTGTAATAGTTTTCTCGATAATAACACTTCTTTTAATTGTGGGAGCAATTATTGCAAACTTGAAAATGAAAAAGTATTCGTTTAAAAAGTTCTCACTTGGGCTCGCATCCAATCTTATCGCTTTAGCGGCGGCTGTTTTGACAGCGTTTTTATTTAAAACGGTATTGGGATTAATACCTTCACTGGGGCGGCTGTTGGGTTCGGGTTCGTTCAGTATTTATTTCCCGTTGTTCGGATATTTGTTTTTAATGGCGGGTATTTATACGATAGCGGTATCATTAATGAACAAAGCATTTAAAGTTGATAAAAACGAATATAATATGCTGGCGCATTGTTTCTTCATTGCGTTCTTAGGTTCAATAGTTTCGTTTATATTACCCGAAATAAGCATTCTGTTATCACCGGCTGGGTTTATTGCCGCGATTATTTTAGCGGTTAGCGCGGCAGTACCGAAATTTGACACGCATAAATTATGGCTCGGTTTCGTTCCGGCAATAGTTATGTTGCCGATTGCAATTTCGTTAATGCTTTTAGCTGCCGACGCTTTGGGACTTACACTCGGTTGGATTACGGCGGTAACTGTTTTACTTGCGTTCGGTTTCGTTTTACCGTATATTAACGACGCGCGTAATTTTATCTCGGAAAAAATAACCGAAAACATCGAAGATAATAAACTTATTAAATGTGTAAAAACAGCGGGACGTAAATCTAATTACATAACGGCGGGTATTGCGGCATTTGTCGGCTTTATAATGATACTAAGCGTAACGGCATTCCCCGTAACTATTTCAACAAATATTTACGGAAAAGCAAGCGGTATTCTTTTTACCGATGACGCGATTGTTTACCGCAAAGATTTTGACACTGCGGAAGAAATATATATAATGTATGACAAAGCTGCATTCGAGTATTTAGAAAAAAATTATGATATAACCGGCAATTATAACAATGTATACGGAGGCTATGAAGGCCGGGTTTCGGAGCGGTTCTGTAGCCGCGCCGAAAGTCACCACGCTTAAGCAGAGCGGTTATTATCAAATTGATATTGAGAAGAATTATGAAAACGGAGTGTTTTCGCTGTATTTCCCCTTTGATTCCGGTGAAGATTCGAGTATTACAAAAATAGAAATAACCGACGCGTTAGGTACGACGGTTTTACTAAAAGAAAACTATATCGAAGCTATGAGAAAGGTGAGGGAAGTGCAGCTAAGAAGCTATGAGAATTCAACAATTAAAGTATATACAACCACGTCATCTTTAGAATTTTTGTACGCTGAAACGGCTTATTTGACCTTCAATGTCGAGAAAATTAATAAGATAAGAGAAGCGGAACAAAATTTAAAAACCAATCGTGACGTTCTTTAAAGACATATACCGTTACTTAAAAAATGTTACAATCGTTTTTTAAAGAGTTATCCGGTTTTTCAAATTAATGTTACAACATTTTTAAATTGTTTTCGATTTTTTAAATTAATGTAACAATCGTAAAAATTAATATCAAAAGGGCGTCTACAAGACGCCCTTTTGATATTAAAACGAATAATCTTATTCGGTTTTTTCAGTTGCTTCGGGTTTAGCTGCCTTTGGCTTTGTTGTTTTTGCTTTAGGTTCTTTTGCTTCGGTCACAACGGGAGCGGCTTCAGCTTTTTCAACGGGCTTTTTAGCTTTAGCAGCGGGTTTAGCCGCTTCTTTTTTAGGCTCTTTAGCGTCGTCTTTCTTAGTCGTCTTGCCTTTAGCTTCTTTCTTAGCGGCTGCCGCTTCTTTTGCTTCTTTAGCGGCTTTAGCTGCCTCTTGCTTAGCTAATTCTTCTTTAGCTCTCTTTTCAGCGGCTTTAGTTTTATTGTCAACCTTAGCGGTAATAACAAGCTTGCCGGTCTTTAAATCGTTAAGTGTTTTTGATAGGGCGGCTTTCTTTCTTGCCGCGTTATTTTTGTGTAAAATATGTTTTGCGCACGCGCTGTCGATTTCTGCGAATGCTAAAGGAAGCATTTTTTCCGCGAGTTCCGCGTCGTTAAGATTGATAGCTACTTTGAATTTTTTGATAGCCGTGCTTACTTGCGATTTGATAGCTTTATTACGCATTGTCTTTGATTCAGTTTGTTTTACTCTCTTGAGTGCTGATTTTATTCTCGCCACTTTTGTTAAATCTCCCACATAATTCAATTACTCCGAACAGTATATCACAAACAATTATAAAAATCAAGAATATAACAAGCGTTTTTGCCAACAATTATTTAAAAGACAAAAAAAAGCTTATGCTTTAAAGATAATTAAATTGGATATTATTACTAAGTTCAAATATTACTAAAGTCCTTATTTTATAGCGTTATATAACAAGAAATATTAACTCATAATTATCGCGTAAAAATTATATTTTAGCGTTACATAAAAATGAAACTTAAAACGGAGGGATATAATAAATGATTAAAGATTATTCAATGCGTACAAATATGGCTTTGGAGAACGCGTGTGTTGAACAGGAAAAGGATTCACATATTGTCACAAAAGGCAGATACGGGCTTGAAAGAACAGATGTATCCGTCAAAAACAATTCAAAAAACAGTATGTTTATGCCTGGCAAGTATATAACGGTTGATTGCCGTTCGCTTACGTTGAGAGAAACACGTATAAGAGATTATACCGCACAGGTTGTTGCGACCGCGTTGCAGCAGTTATTGAATGAAATTCGGTAAAAAGAAACGCATAGCAAAACAATTCTTGTAGTAGGTATCGGTAACAGAGGAATGACCGCTGATGCGTTAGGACCTAAGGTAGTCGATAATCTGATTATAACGCGTCATATTAAGGACGGCTTAGAAAAAGATTTCGGTAATAAAATGCAGAGCTTGGCGGCTGTAAATACGGGTGTTTTAGGCAACCTTCGAATTGAAGCCTTTGACATTATTAAAGGTATAACGGATAAAATAAAACCGCGTTGCGTGATCGCGGTAGACAGCCTTGCCACGCGTTTATCACAAAGGATAAGTACTTCGTTTCAACTTACCGATACGGGGATTAAACCCGGCGGAGGTGTCAATGAAGAGCGTATTGCGCTCAGTAAAAAAACACTAGGCGTGCCGGTTATTTCAATAGGTGTACCTTTGGTCGTCTATGCGTCTACGCTTACGCTGGATATTCTTAACGCGGTTCACGAAAAATCACCTGACTTAAAACCGTCCAAAACACAATTAAATAAGCTTATAAGTAATATATTGATTGAAGATTTAAGTGAATTGGTGGTAACGCCAAAAGATATAGACGTCATAGTAAAGGATTGTGCTTATATATTATCAATAGCAATTAATTTGGCTGTCCATACGGGACTTAATATTGACGACGTTGTTTCACTAATGAATTAATAATTGCATATAAATTAATATGGAAACTGTATACGCAAAATTACCGATAGGTGTTTTTGACAGCGGAATGGGGGGTTTAAGCGTTTTAACAAAACTCTTGACACTGCTTCCGGATTACAGATTTATTTACTACGCAGACAATCTAAACGCACAAATGCGGCAATAAGGCGGTCGAAGAAATAGACAAGTGTGTTTACACTTCTTGTTCCGAGCTGATAGAGCGGGGAGTAAATATACTTGTTTTAGCGTGTAATACCGCCACGGGGACGAGTATCAAAAAATTGCGCGCGGATTATCCTGATGTTAAAATTTTCGGTATAGAACCGGCAATAAAACCTGCGGCATTGTATGCAAGTAATCATAAAACACTTGTGTATTGTACATTAGCTGCATCTAAGCAAAAGAATTTTTAGAACTTACAGAAAAATATAAAAACATCTCGGATATAATTACAATCCCACAACCGCATTGGGCCGGATTAATTGAGAAAAACTATGAAAATTTAAGTACTATCTCTGACATAATACTATCAGAATCGCGTATACCAGAGTTTTTAGACGTAAAATCCATAGTTTTAGGCTGTACGCATTATTATTTTATAAAAGACATTCTATCAAAAGCGGCTCCGGATGCGAAAATTTTTGACGGGAGCGACGGCTTAGCTGAAAATGTTTTTACATATTTGAACGGCGAAAATTTAAAAAAGACAAGCCAAAATAATAACGCTTGCGACAATAGTAAGCGAATTGCTCAAGGCGGTAGAAGTAAAAAACAACAAAATTTACTAAACAAGGTAATCCGTATAAACGAGGGGATAAGCCGAATTAAGAGAGTTGAGTTTGCTTTTTCGGGAAAATATGAATATCATTACGCTTGGATATTGACAGAGCAAACACTATAAGCCTTATAATATTTTGAATGGACTAGGATTTAATACGCTATATCTAAACTTAAAAAAATAAAACAGTTTATTAGATATACAAAGCATAATAAATCATAAATAAAAAATAATTTATTCCGCTAGGTAAAACGGCTTGAAAAAAAAGTAAATTTCTTTTATAATAGTATCGGTGTATACGCACTAATTACAACAAAGGATATGGGGAATAAATTAAATGTTTAAAGTACGGATTCCGGCGACCAGCGCGAATATCGGCGCCGGTTTTGATTGTATGGGTATTGCGCTAGGATTATTTAACGAAATAATCATTGAAAAATCCGATAAACTTGAAATAATTACAGATAAAAATTTACCAAAAAATGAAAATAATCTTGTTGTAAAAATAATGAAGAACTTGTTTGATCGCGCGGGAGAGGTTATGCCGCCGTTTAAGATGACACAAGTTAACAATATACCGGTAACAAGCGGTTTGGGCAGTTCGGCGGCTTGCATAGCTGGCGGATTGTTTGCGGCGAACAGATTATTAAACGATAAATACACAACGCAAGAGCTTATAAAAATCGGCGTAGAAACGGAGAAACACCCGGATAATATTGTACCCGCAATTTTGGGCGGAGTTGTAAACAGCGTAATGTGTGAAAACGGAGAGATTGCTTTTTGCCGTACCGTGCCTGAAAAACTGGATATTGTTTGCGCTACTCCGGATTTTGAGTTAAGCACCTTTAAGGCAAGAGCGGTTCTGCCGGTAAGTTATTCAAGAGAGGATTTTGTTTACAATTGCAGCCGCGCCGTCGCGACCTTTACAGCGCTTTCAACAAATGATACACAACTGTTAAAAGCTGCCGCAGGCGACCGTATTCACGAGCCTTATAGAAAACCTCTAATCAAAGGTTATGCGGAAATTGAGCGGTTTCTGACCGATTGCGGAGCGGTTGCCGTGTACTTAAGCGGAGCGGGGCCTACCGTAGCGGTTTGCCAGACGGTAATTTTAAGATGTCGGACGCGCCGCACGGATGGACTTTAAGGCGTTTAAAAAATAATTTCGGAAGGCGTCAGTATAACTTAATTACTTTAAAAATTCAATTTGAAACTTAATTTTTAATTGTTTGTTAATTGTTTATTTAATAAAGTGATATTTTAAATATTACCTTAATAAATAAAGACAAGATAATATAAATAAGGTCAAGCCATTTGATATAAAAGCTACATAAACTAAAACTTGAAATCATATAATTACTAGACGGCAATACTTTTTGCTTGTTTCTTAAAATATATATGACAAATCAAGAGGAGTAGTTTATGCAGCAATTTGATCTTTATCAAGATATCGCGATGCGAACCAACGGCGATATTTATGTTGGCGTTGTAGGGCCGGTGAGAGCGGGTAAATCCACTTTTATAGCTAAATTTATGCAAACGCTGGTACTTCCCAACATTACAAACAAACACGTTAGAGAAAGGGCGACTGACGAAATGCCGCAGTCGGCGGACGGAAAAGCGATTATGACAACACAGCCGAAATTTGTTCCGAGCGAAGCGGCTGCGATAAAACTGAGAGATAACATAGAATGTAAGATACGGCTTGTTGACTGTGTCGGTTATGTTGTGGACGGCGCAACGGGACACAAAGAAGGTTCTAAACCACGGCTTGTACGCACGCCCTGGAGCGATACGGAAATACCTTTTGAACAAGCGGCGGAAATCGGTACAAAAAAAGTTATTACAGACCACAGCACAATCGGGTTTGTAGTTACTACCGACGCGAGTATCGGTACGGAATTATCAAGAGCGGCTTACGCTAAAGCGGAAGAAAAAGTCGTAGACGAAATGAAAGCGACGGGAAAACCTTTTATAATTATTTTGAATTCTTCAAATCCCGAATCCGAACAATGCCAAAAATTGAAATTCGGACTTACTGATAAATACAGAGTGCCTGTTGTCGCTATTGACGTATCGAAACTGTCGGCTGAAGATATTAACAGCTTGTTTGAGAGCGTGTTGATGGAATTCCCGCTGCAATCATTGGAAGTTAAAATGCCGAAATGGCTTCAAACAATGGATGCCCGCAGTGAAATAATGTCCGCGCTTATTAATCAAGCGGTAATATTAAGCCAGAATGCAAATAAAATGAGCGATTACGCCGCGATTGAAGAAACAATAGCTGAGAACGATAGCTTTGAAAGAGCAAAAATCGCTAATGTTTCTCTCGGTGAAGGTAAAATTGTCTATGAAATGATACCGAAACCTCAGTTGTTTTGGAGAGTTCTTTCTTCTGAATGCGCTTGTCCGATTGAAGACGATTATCAGCTTATGACATATATGAAAAAACTCGTCGTCGCAAAATCGGCTTACGATAAGATAAAAACAGCACTTGAAGAAGTTGAAGAAACCGGTTACGGAATAGTAAGCCCTACCTTAGAGCAAATGACGCTTGAAGAACCCGAAATAGTAAGACAGGGCTCAAGGTTCGGAGTACGTTTGAAAGCCAGCGCGCCGTCATTACACATTATGAAAGTGGATTTACACACCGAAGTAAGCCCCATTGTAGGAACGGAACAACAGAGTGAGGAGCTTGTAAAATATCTTTTGTCTGAGTTTGAAAATGACCCGAAAGGTATATGGGATACACAGATGTTCGGGAAATCTTTACATAAATTGGTAAAAGAAGGGTTAAATAATAAGCTTTACGCAATGCCGGTAGACTCTCAAGAAAAAATGCGACGCACAATAGGACGCATAGTTAACGAAGGAAAGGGCGGAGTAGTTTGCATATTGCTGTAAAAAATAAAAACTATAAAATACAATAATATAAAGTTATTAAACAATAAAGAATTTTTTAAAACCGGTTTACAAAAATTAAAGAGTAAACCGGTTTTTACTATTTATATTTTTGTTATCGGGTTACTTTATAGTCAATTGACTCAAATAATTAACCGGCTTCAAAGATTAGCAAAAATCTGATAAATTATTTCAATTGCTAAATCTTTATTTTTATGCTAAAATAAATTATATAAATTCAAATTTTAGGCGGATATATGTTTAAATACGATATAGGGTTTATAGGTTACGGCAATATGGCGGGCGCGATTGCCGGAAGATTGGTTGAAAATTCAAAACTTAAGCTTGCGGCGGCGGATATAAACTTTGAAAATAAGACTTTACCGTCCGGTATTGTAAAGCTAAATAATATAGAAATAGCAAAATATTGTAGAACTGTATTTTTAAGTGTAAAACCTATAAACGCGGCTCAAGTATTAAATGAAATTAACGGATATTTACAAAAGGAAACGCTTATCATTTCTATAATGGCGGGAGTAAAGATATCCTCAATACAGACTTATGCGTCTAACGCTTACGCAGTTGCGAGAGTTATGCCTAATTTGGCAGCTAAAACGGGCGAGTGTATGAGCGGTATTTGTTTTAGTGATTGTGTAAGCGAGGGTCAAAAACGTACGGTTTTTGATATTTTTGAAAGTGTAGGACGCTATGTTACGGTAGGTGAAAACGATATGGACGCGATTACGGCGGTTTCGGGCAGCGGTTTAGCGTATATATACAGCTTTGCGGACAGTTTAATAAAAGCGGGTGTAGAATGCGGCTTAAAAGAGAATATTAGCAAAGAATGTGTTTTGCAAACCATAACCGGCGCGGTTGAAATGCTAAAGACAAGCGAAATTCCTATTGAAGATATGATAAATGCTGTTTGCTCAAAAGGCGGCACAACTATTGAAGCTATCAATGTTTTGAACGATAATAATTTTTTAGGTATAATTTCTAAAGCTGTGAAAGCGGCTTATGAAAAATCTATTAAACTATCTAAAAATCTATAATTGGATTTAAAATCTTACTATGCTATTTATATTTAACTTTTAACTATCTTTTTAGTATTATAATTGGATTTTTGATTTTTTTACATTTGTTTTATATATCAATCCCATCATATTATGCCTAACCGGAGTTATTAATGAAATCAAAAACAGTAAAAATTTATACGGACGGCGCGTGCAGCGGTAATCCCGGAAAGGGCGGTTGGGGCGTTGTTTTAATTTATAACGAAACGATTAAAGAGTTAGGCGGCGGCGAACAGCTTACAACAAACAACAGAATGGAGTTGCAAGCTGTAATCGAAGGATTAAGCGCTTTGAAATTTCCTTGCAATATTGAATTGTACAGCGATTCGGCTTATGTTATAAACGCTTTTAACAACGGATGGTTAAAAAATTGGCGGCAAAAAAATTGGCGGACTTCCAAAGGAGAACATGTTAAAAATATCGAATTATGGGAAAAATTGATTGAATTATCCGCTATTCACGATATAACTTGGATAAAAGTTAAAGGACACAGTGATAATACATACAACAACCGCTGTGATGAGATAGCCCGCTCAGAGATATTAAAATTATCGGACTATTAAAAAAAATTGTTAAAATATAGCATGTATTATCAAAAATAAATTAAAAATATAGATTTTCTTTAATAAACCGCTTGACAGAGCGGCCTTTTTATTATAAAATTAAGAAAAGCTGACCGAAACGGTCAAACCAATAAGGTCAAACCGTAATGGTTAAACCGAAACGGTCAACAATATAATGAAATAAAAATATAGTGAGAGAGTGTCGTTTTGAAAAAAGAATTTTTACCGGAAGATAAACACAAACAAGATAGGATTATTGAAGCTTCGTTCACCGCATTCAGTAAAAACGGTTATAAAAAGACATCGGTTAATGATATAGCCGAAGCGGCGGGTATAGCAAAGAGTATAATTTTCTATTATTACGGCAATAAAAAGTCTTTATATACTTATTTATGCAGGCAATGCGCAAGTATCATTCTAGATGAGCTTGAAAAAAACTCAGTAAAAGATATAACAGATTTCTTTGACAGATTATCCGCGATAACAGAATTAAAAATATCGGTTATTAAAAAATATCCTGGTTTACTAGGTTTTATAAAAAGTATTTACGAAGAAGATGACGAAGCCGTTAAAAACGAAATAATGATTAATAAAACCAATTCCGCTGATTTTAGATTCGATTATTTTTTTGAAGATATTGATATATATAAATTTAAAGATGATATTGATCCGAACCTTTTGATAAAAATTTTTAAATGGACATCTAACGGTTTTGCAAGCGAGATTACTTCAGCTACCGACATAAAGGAAATTAATAATTTTGTTGAGGATTTTAATAATTTTATTACTATGCTAAAAAAAAATATCTATAAAAAAGAATATCTATAAATAGTAATATCAATTTTGTAACATAAAAATAAATGCCAAAAATATAAAATCGGAGGATTAGTAAATGTCTGTGACTTTAAACGCAGAAGGACTCAAAAAAAGATTCGGTAAATTTAACGCTCTTAACGGTGTTGATTTGCAAGTTAAAGAAGGCGAGGTTTTCGGGTTTATCGGTCCTAACGGCTCCGGTAAAACCACAACCATTCGCATACTTTTAGGTATCATACGAGCAACGGAAGGCAACGCAAAAATATTCGGACTTGACGCTTGGAAGGATGCGGTAGAAATACACAAAAGAATTGCGTATGTTCCGGGCGATGTTAATTTATGGCCAAACTTAACAGGCGGAGAGGTAATCGATTTATTTGTTTCTTTGCGGGGTACGGGAATAGATAAAGCGCGTCGGGAGAGTCTTATCAAAAAGTTTGATTTGGATCCAAGCAAAAAATGCCGCACATATTCAAAGGGCAACCGTCAAAAAGTAGCGTTGGTTGCCGCTTTTGCGTCCGACGCGGATTTATTTATCTTAGACGAACCAACAAGCGGGCTTGATCCTTTGATGGAACAAGTTTTTCAAGAGTGCGTCGCCGAACAAAAGACTGCCGGTAAGAGCATACTTTTGTCCAGCCATATATTATCCGAAGTCGAACGTCTTTGTGACAGA
Source organism: Holotrichia oblita (assembly GCA_023690525.1). Classification (NCBI taxonomy): domain Eukaryota; kingdom Metazoa; phylum Arthropoda; class Insecta; order Coleoptera; family Scarabaeidae; genus Holotrichia; species Holotrichia oblita. The sequence goes on from JALQSN010000878.1 coordinate 14,101, forward strand.
GTCGGAATTATCCGTCAAGGCGTTATCGTTGAAACCGGAACTTTGGCGGAACTAAGGCATCTAACGCGAGTAAATATGTATATTGAAACCAAAAAAGAAATTGCAGAGTTAGAGCGAATTAAAGGCGTTTATGACGCGATAAAAACAGGAGACGGCTTCAGATTTCAAGCTGAGCCGAACTCTTTGGACGGAATTATTAGTGAAATAGCAAAATACGGCGTCATTAAATTTGAAAGTACTCCGCCGACGTTAGAAGATTTATTTATGCGGCATTACGATGTTGATTCCTTACGTCAAAACGGAGGCTAAAGTTTATGAAAAAATATTTTAGCGGAACACTACGGCTGATTCGGTTTACATTACGCAGAGAGCGTATAAATATAATAATTTGGCTGGCAGTACTTACCGCATTAACAACCGTTGTAGCGGGCGTTTTTTCGGGATTGTTTTCATCTCCGGAAGAACTTGCGTCTATGGGTTCAATGCTTAATATGCCTTCAACAATCGCTATGCTCGGTCCGCTGTACGGCGCGGATAATTTGACGGTAGGGGGCTTATTTTCTTCGAGTATGCTTTTGTACTCCGCTATTGCGGTCGCAATTATGAATATTTTCTTTGTTGTAAGAAATACGCGCGGAGATGAGGAAAGAGGCCGTATTGAAGTTATACGTTCACTTCCGACGGGCAGGCTTTCAAACTTGAGCGCGACATTGATTACGGCTTTAGGAATCAATATTTTATTAGCATTACTAATAGGTTTTTCACTTGCTCTTGTAGGTGTAGAAACAATTAATTTAAGCGGCTCTATTCTTTACGGCTTTGCTTTAGGCGGAGTGGGAATGTTTTTTGCGGGGTACAGCGCGTTTATATCCCAAACAACTTCAAATTCAAAAGGGGTGATGAGTAATTGTATCGGCTCGCTGTTAATAAATTATATGGTAAGAGCGGTGGGCGATGTAAAGAGTGAAATTCTTTCTATGTTATCACCGTTTGGTATTGTGTTGCGTATTCAAGGCTTTGTAAAGAATATTTGGTGGCTAGTAGCAATTCTGTTTTTGTCGGCGGCGGGCTTAGCCGCGATGGCATTCTTTCTTAACTTATTACGCGATTTAGATCAAGGTTTTTTACCGCAAAGAAAAGGCAAAAAAGAAGCGTCCGCTTTCTTAAAAAAACACGAAGGATTGATTTTTAGATTTGTACGGAATACGGCTATCGCTTGGATTGTAGGTATAGCTGCGGTAGCGGTTGCTTACGGTTCACTGATGGGGCAAATGGAAGAGTTAATTACCGGCAGCGAGTTTTTTAAAAATGCTATTGTTGCGCCGCCGGGACATACGCAAACGGAAGTCTTTATGTCATTGATAGTTGCTATAATTGCGATTGCGTCGGCAATACCGGTAATAGGTGCGGTTTTAAAGCTATGCAGCGAGGAACTATTGCACAGATATGAAAGTATTGTTTCAAAAAAGCTTTCAAGACAAAGAATTTTGACCGGTTATCTTGTTACGGGTTTTATAATAAGCTTTCTGACATTATTCGCGGCAATGCTCGGCTTGTGGATTGCTTCAAATGCGGTATTGGATGAAAAGCTTACCTTCGGAGCGGTATTTTCAATGGTAATGGTTTATTTACCGGCAATTTGGATTTGTCTTGGTATTGCCGTGTTACTTTTCGGGGTTATTCCGGAAAAAGCTTCCGCAGCGGCTTACGGATATTTGGGATTTTCATTTTTAGTAATATATTTAGGCAGTCTTATGAATTTCCCCGATTGGATTAATTATCTTACTCCTTTTGGATATATTCCGAATTTACCGATAGATTCCGTCAATTTTCTGACATTAATCTTGTTAACTATCGTTTCAGCAGCTCTTATCGTTGCAGGTTATATTTTTTATAGACGCCGAGATTTACGCGGATAGGATGATAAAATGTATATGATAAAAACAATTTTGCTTGTTATTATTTTATCGGTATTATTAATTCACGAAATGGATGCCGTAAGGACAAAAGAGTGGAGGATGTTCGCCGGTTTAAAAAACCTATCAGATGAAAAAGGATATGTAATTTTTACGTTTATTCATCTGCCGTTATACTTTGCCACACTGCTCATCATGAATCAAAATTGGGAAATGGCAAAACTTATTACTTCTTATATTCTTGATGTGTTTGTAATATTACATGCAATAATACATTTTGCTTTTCGAAAGAATACAAATAACGGTTTCAATTCTATTTTATCAAAAGCCGTAATATATTCTTTACCTATATTTGCGGCGGTGCATATTTGCCTGTTGTTATTTTAAGCTGAGGTTTAGAAGTTTTAGCTTTATACGGCGGATTCGAGTTTAATCTTATCCGCTAATGTGAACAGGAAATGTTTTGCGGTAGGCTTGCATTTGCTTTCTAGAATAGTATTACCGAATTCTAAAGCCAGTAAATCCACATCGGCTTTTAACCAAGCGTTGTCGATGGCGTTGATTATATTGCGTTCAACACTGGAAGGCTTTGTATTATACTTTGCCGCGATTTTATTATAAACCGAAGCAATATTATGAGAATTATTCTCTAAAATATATTCAATACAATCTAATATATAATAATAACCTTTGACGTTTGGCAATATTTTCAAGTTACATAATTTTTTACGCAAAAAGTAATTCATACAACTTATAATAACATATAAAAATTTAAATTTTTAATATTATTGTGTAAAAATTATGCGTTTTTTGAGTTAATTTTATATTTTAAATTCAGAAAAAAATTACTTTCACATATTAATTAAGAAAAACCGGAACCTTTTTGTCAAATACAGCATATAAATTGTTATGTTTAGGTATAGGCTGTATAATAGATTTTGTGATTTTTGGCGTGAGTACGCAAAATTTGCTGTAATATTGATTGTCTTTATTGTGCTTGGAGTAGTGATAGGGATTTTAGGCGGTAATAATGTATCAAGAATGCTTACAGTCGAAGAAATTAAAAAATCGGGAATAAAATATTTAACTCATTCGCGATTTACTTTTGCGGCAATTTTTTCGGCTAATTTCTTTGAGCTAACGTTTATTTTCGGCTTTGTATTGCTAATAAATATTAATATTATTTTTTTTCCGGCAAATCATATTTACGCGGTTTACAGAGGATATATTATAGGATACAATTGTATAATAGCGGCTAAAATATTCGGCTTTAGCGGTGTAATAAACATAATATTCAATTTGCTTCCTCAAGAAATACTGCTGACATCTTTTTTTATTATTATATCTTCGTGGTGTTCAGAACGCTGTCTTATGTTCGGAAGACAAGGCTTATTAACGTTTTCCTTTGTAGAGTATAAACCGCTTATTAAACGTATTTTCAATTTATACTTAATTTTCATAGCTGTTTTTATTATTGTATCGCTGGTTGTAAGTATTTTTGCAGGTAAAGCAGTTATTTAAAAAACGTGTTTTTATATACAATATATTGTAGTATTTATAAAGTAATACACCAATATACAATACTATGCGTGAAATAGTAGTTATTAATTGTTTAAAAAAATTATTATTAATTAATAAAAAGTTGCTTTTTTAAGTGAAATATGTTATAATATTTTGACAGTTAACTAAATGGTCGCGGTACTCTTGTTTTTAATAAGGGTAATGAGGAAAGTCCGGGCATCACAGGGCGGAGTGCTGGCTAACTACCAGTGAAGGTGACTTTAAGGAAAGTGCAACAGAAAATTACCGCCGTTTTTTAAGCGGTAAGGGTGAAAAGGTTTGTGTAAGAGACAACCGCTGTGCCGGTGACGGTATGGGTCAATGTAAACCCCACTTGATGCAAGATTGAGAATGCAAGGCTGCCCGCCATAGTTCTCGCTAAGAATCGCTTGAGTATTCAGGCAACTGAGTACCTAGATAGATGACCATTCACGACAGAACCCGGCTTATCGGTTATTACTGTTATTAAGCTATAGTCGGTTTTTCCGGCGGTAGCTTTTTTAATATATTTTCTATCATTAAAATAACAAAATTAATAATAGATTGTTTAGCAATAATTTAGTTGTTAATAATCCTTAGTACTATGTTGATAGTTAATGTTTTTTGTTTTTTATTACTTGTTTTTTCCGCGTTGTTTATACTGAATTTTAAGCCCGAAAACAAGCCGTCGTTTAAAATATTTCCGACATTTCCTAAGACTCAAATATATAAAATGCTTACGAATGTGGCGTTAACGTGCGGAACGCCGGAAAGAGAAGCGCGTCCGGAGATAAAAATAAGTAAGCTATTGATTTGACAAAAAAATTATTTAAAATTTTTGAAGGATGTAAGTATACAATTGATTTTAATAAACTATTAATTCATTACAGCGAAACATTGAACGCATTATATAGTTTGCCTAGATTACTGGAAATAAAAAACTATTGCCGGATATATTTGATTGTCAAAAACATTTTAGAATTCAATAAACTAGAGTTTAAAAATGAGTTTATTTATTATACAAATATCTTTTTACTGCTTACTAAAGAAGAAATTCAAAGTATTAATTTATTTGTAAAAATTTGCAGCTTTGAAGCATTAAATATTTTCGAGAAAAAAGCGGAATACCGAAAGGAAAAAAAAGGGCGGATTTTTGATTTGGCACAAAAAGCCATTGAAAATATATTCGGGATAAAAACCTATAAAACTAGTGATATTATATTGCAAAAAAAGCA
>JALQSN010000879.1:0-18735 GCA_023690525.1 Holotrichia oblita
GAAATGAAAACATTGAGTCCAGATAGCTGAAATTTTTCAAAACTTTGTTATTCAATTTTTCTTCACCTTAATGAATTTTAATCGAACAGTTCTTTTAATGATTACATTTCCGACATCTGTCACATTTCATTCTTCGATGATTTCAACAGTTGATTTGATCTGGTCACCTTCTTCTGTTGAGATGAAACGAATTGGCAGCTTTTTATGAAAATCTCTTTTCTCTAGTTCTTCTTAGAATTAGGATCTCTTGAATATTCCACCTTTGAGGCTCTTTTCTTCACATTCTTCTCATGCGAATAATTTGTTCTATTTCAAACCTTCTTTTATCGCCAATCAAAGAATATGTCCTTAGCTGATCTTGGCTCTTACGTGGAAATTTCAAGAGAAAATGACAGCAATGGACCTGACACCAATGATGAATTTCGATGATTCCACATTTCGATTATTTTCGTGAATTCGATGATTATTATCTGAGATAAATGACTAAACCTTTCAAATTTCGTTCCAGCCCTACGGGCTGTCACTTCCCATAACTCGGTGTTAACGTTGTTCATAGTTTCATTGTTAACGGACCAACGTTGCCCTACGCCCTACGGGCTTCGGGCTCTCCTCATCCACAACAGTTGCTGACTTCATTGTTAACACTACAAGGCCCCTCGCCCGTAGGGCGAATAGGGGCCACAAACTTGCTAACATCAACATGAACAACTCTGTTAACTCCTTCCTCCCTCCCTCCCTAATAGGAAACTAAAAAATTTGAAAAACTAGAAATTCACCTCGATTTTCCTATTTCATGAAAATAACACTGAAACCACATTGCGAGTATACAAAGCTGAGTTCAATTTTAACCCCATGAAAATGATCCTCGCTTCACTATTCTGGTTGCTCAGTATCATGCTCCTCCTCATCAACACCATGAGCAACTTCATTCTAGCAGCAGTTGAGTTGACTGTCCCCAACATCAGAGACCATGATTATTGGCGATACATTCAACTTATCAATCTCACCAGCTAGTCAACAACTCGTTGACTCGAATGTCATCAGTAATTCAAGAACCTCTGGTATCACGACAATGTTGTCGCAAATTGTGGATTCAAAATAGAAGACATCGATCGATTCAACGAACAACTTTCTCACCACCTGAGTTATCCTTTAGTTGTACTCACCGAATATGTTGTAAATACTGCATTGTATGAGATGACTGTATTCAAAGTCAACTCGAAACATCCTATATTTATCGCATTTAATGAGGAAATTCGAGCAATCTGAAAAATGAAAGTGAATGACCTTCGTTGCTGATCCATGAGACACCCACATCTGACTTTTAGTTATTCAAATGGATTTCGATAATTTGTAAATTTGTAAATTTGAAATTTGAGCTTTCAGCAAGAATGATCATGATTCAACAACATAGTTGATTGTTGACCGTCTTGAATCAAATCCTTCAAATCTACTTCATTTTTGTATTTGTTAGAGAATAAAATCATTTTTCAAAATCTATCATTTTTAAGATAAATCGAATACATTTTTGATAAATTCAATTTTTTAACATTTCTCTAAATAAGCAATGTCAGCATCCAAACAACCAATTCCTTCATTCAAAACCTACATCAACTCAATCAAGGAATACATCACGAAAGTCGAATCCATAATCTGGATCAAGATCACATGGGTAAGTCCTACGACGGTGAAGATTGATGACATCTATTATGCATCAAAAGAAGATGACATCATATACTTGAAGAACTTCCTCGGAACAAATCACTTCTACTACAAGGCATCTGAGCTCGGTATTACCGGTAAACCAGGAAAGAGACCAACATTACTTGAAGTGGAGTACCCTGGTGATGATGAACAAGAAGTTTCCCCTGTTCAAAGCTTCCATGGGAGTTGTTCGTTGTGGAGAAAAAGCGAACTCCCAAAAAAGACTCTGAATTTGAACATTAATTATTTTTTTTATTTTTCCTAAAATGTCTTTGCCTGCTGACATCGAGATTATCAAGTCACTTTTGCCTCACTACATCTCCAATGTGACTTCCAATCAACTCCAAGACATACTTAACGGCTTAACACAAGAGGATGTCACATCATTCACTGATTTACTGCATGAATCAATGACTGAGAAAGGCTTGAATGTGCCAAACAATCTGATCGCAATGTATTTCTTCCATCAAGGGCGACAATCTATTTCAAATGAAGTAACAAGCAAGCTCAATACAGTCATCCCTGATTCTGAGTCAACGGTCATTGAAAGCAATGATGTTATCAAACCTGATCCAACAAAGGAACTCGCACAAAAAGAAACACCGATTCCTCCAATCGCAGGTTTCTTCGATGACTACTATTACAATCACAAGGCATATGAGCATGCTTCAGATAAGCTCAACATCACGTCCCTTGAGGAGTGGAATGAGTTCAAGGATGAGGATCAATCTGAAAAGGTTCAATTGAAACTGCAAGAGCTTGAAATTGATCCAACCAACTGGATTCTCAACTTTGAGGATCTGAATGAACAAGGCAAACACATGATGTTTGAGAGATTGAGAGACTTCTTTCACACATCGATCGACACTCTCGCTATCTCGAAGAACTACCGTTTCTGCTACAAAGTTCGCGGATATGGTTGGAAGAGTAAACCTTTGACACCAGAGACGTATAAAGAGTTGATGGATTCCTTCACCAAAGAGAACTTTATCATTGACTATCATGAGGTTCCTCCAGATTACTTCTATTCAGCTGAGAGTCACGACGTTCTTCCAAAATGGTGTTTGTACTCACAAATTGGGATCAAGAAAGAGCTTCCAAACACAGAGAAGAAGCAAACGAAGTCTGGTGTGATGAGGAGTCTAATACATAAAGATCGTGGTGGATCATTCTTCAAGTTCCTAATTATTCCAGAAGTTCCAAAGGTCATCGTTGACTATCTGAACAAACTTCAAATCTTCACCACACTAGTGAATGAAAAGGGAAGAGAACGAGATGAGCTTCATGATTGCTGTTTTGTGTACGCTCTGAAGCAACATAATCTACCTGAGCAACTATTGAACAAGATTCGTTTGAGACTCAATTCACGGTATCAGTCACCGGGGAAGATTGACCGAATCTGTCAGGATTTTCTCATTCATGCCGTTGTTCACTATCTCGATGAAGATGCTGATTTCAAAAATAAGTCAAGAAAGCTTGTTTCGACAAAGGATGGCAAACAAGTCACTTATCTCGGTATCCCACCTGAAGATGCATTATTCACAGTCGGGCTAGCTTGTTACAAAGAGCATTACTTCATCTCTGGGAGATCAATTTTCACAAAGAACTACATCGAGAACTATCAATCATGGAGTGAAGAACATCATGATTGCATCACCGAAAAGAACAAAGATGGCTCGATTCGATACAGAAAGGCTATTGGAACGAAAGCAGATCGATTGTTATCAAATGAACGCCTCGTCAGAATGATGATGGAGCAAGGAATGTTTCGACCGATCACATATGGTGAGTATGCCAAGATATCGACCATCAGTGTACCTACTCATTTGATTCAGGAGGTGACTGACCTTTCATTCAACCCTAAGACAAACTGTAAACTGATTGCTCCGAAGAACAAAAAGAAAGCGGAGAAACAGTATTCTTATTGGTTCGCTGACTTTGAAGCTGATCCAATGGCAGCAACTCATGAACCATATTGTTGTCATGTTGATTCAAACGATGGTGAGCAAAGTGCTACATTCATTGGTGAGAATTGTGCCGCAGACTTGCTTGACTACCTTCCTCACAACGCTGTTGTGTACTATCACAATCTGTCATATGACATCAGAATGTTGGCAAGGCACGGCATCATGAAGTCAATTGATCTGGGGAACAAGACAATGTCAGCAAAGATCAAACGTGGTGAGAAGAGAATATACTTGAAAGACAGTTATTGCATGATCTCAGCTCCATTGCGTAACTTCCCAAGAATGTTCAATGCTCGATGCAGGACAGAAAGAATTGTATCCGTACAATTACTACACAAGTGAGAGAAGAAAGAATTGGATTGGACAGATCAACGATGCAGGTCTGGATGAATGCAAACCTTGGACAGAAGCACAATATGATCAATTCACGAAGAATATCGATTCGATTCCTGGTTGCTGTTTATCGCCCACAACATTCGACATGATGAAGTACTCAGAGTTTTATGTGAAGCAGGATGTTCGGTTGTTGAGAGAAGGATTCAATAAATTCAGAGAGGGATTTCTTCAAGACTTCAACATCGATGTCTTCAAATTCATCTCCATCTCATCACTTGCTAATGAGATCTTCCTGCAGAAAGTGTACTATCCAAACAAGAACCTATACAAAGTCAGCGGAGTAGTTAGAGCATTCATGCAGCAAGCTGTTCGCGGTGGGAGATGCATGACGAGATTGAATAAGAAATGGCATGTTACTGAACCAATTGTCGACTACGATGCTGTCTCCCTGTATCCAAGTGCAATGTCATGTCTTTATACTGTTGAAGGTTATCCCACTGTTCTCACAGATCTCTCATATGACTTCATCAAGAAGCAGTCTGCCTATGTCGTTGAGATCGAAATAACATCAGTTGGAAAGAGTCTTGCATTCCCGTTGGTGATGAGGAGAACAAACGGTCTCAATCTGAATGATGACTTCATTCCTGAAGGTTCAAGTGTGAGAATGGTTGTTGACAATATCTACTTGGAGGACTTGATCGAGTTTCAACAGATCGAGTTCACAATCAAGCAAGGTTACTATTGGACTGGGAAGCGTGATTACAGGATCCAAGAAGTGATAGAGACTTGTTTGCTAAAAAGACTTCGTTACAAAAAGGAGAAGAACTCTCTTGAACAAATATACAAATTGGTTCTGAACTCCACCTATGGAAAGACAATTCAACGACCAGTCGAGAAAGATGTTGTCTACAAGGCTGGAACAGAGTCATATGCGTATTGGCAGAAGAACTACAACAAGATCATCGAGTCAACGTTGATCGAAGGATCTAACATAGAAGCAATCAAAACAAGACGAAGCATTGATGACCACTTCTGTTTCTCTCTTCTTGGTATTCATGTTCTTTCAATGAGCAAACGATTGATGAACAGAGTGATGTGTCTGGCAGAAGATATCGGGGCAACCATCTATTATCAAGACACTGACAGCATGCATATTGTGAAGGAACATCTTCCACGTCTTGAATCAGCATTCAGAGACAAGTACGGAGAGGAATTGCAAGGCAACCAACTCTGTCAATTCCACAGTGATTTCCCTGAAAACAGCAATGGTTCGAAAGCATTGCATGCAGTTGAATCACTTTTCCTGATGAAGAAAATGTACATTGACAAGCTCCTCTATGAAGATGGGACAGTTGATTTCATGTTCAGATCCAAGGGTGTCACGAAAGAGTCGATACTGTCACAAGCTGAGAGGCATGGTGGATTGATGGAATTGTACAAATACATCTATGAGGGGAATGAAGTCACTTTCAACTTATGTGATGGAGCTCCCTCGTTTGAATTAGGAAAGGATTTCACAATCAAGTCTCGAGAGACATTCAACCGACGTGTTAAGACAAAGTATGACGAAGGAAGTGTTGAATGAATTTGTTTTTACCTCTGATCAAATGACATTACCACAATTCGTCATCGAGCAGATCAAACACATCGTCAGCAACAACAAGAAACGATTGACACCACTTCTGTTCATCCGTCAATATCACTTCTCGTTTGTAAGTGGTGAGGGTGCTTTCGTACATCGTCGTGGTACATCAATTGAAGAGGAACTTGACAAGGAAGTGAGAACTCGTGAAACATCTCGTTCCCCTATCTTCAGGACAACATATCGAATCCTATACGATCATTATCTCGACCTCTACAACACTCGTGAAGGTAAGGCACGTCCACTCAAGCTTTCTCACATACCAGTTCGATTGGAAGCTGAGGACTTCATTCAACATACAGGCTTCAAGTCAGAAAAGAAGAATAAAGCACTGCTGAAACTTGTGATCCCTGGAGAATACTATGTCCCACCTCCGATAACGACACCGATCAACTCCTTCCCGATCAAACAGAACACTGTATTTCATCAACATCATGTCAGCCCTCCTGGCTCATATCAGATTGATATCATGTTCACCGGTCGCATCGCATATTTGATTGCGATCAACACTAACACTCGCTATCTCTTTGTCGAACCATTGAATGTCCACATGATGAGTGAAAGTGATGGACAGATCACAAGCATTCAAAGGGACTCACGTGCGTATCTCAATGCACTCCAGAGAATGAACTTTGAACTTCGATTCTTGAAAGGAGATAGTGAACGATCCTTCAACAGCAAGGAAGCACAAAAGTATTATCGACGTCATAACATTACTTTCACACCAGTTGTGACGAAAGGGAGTTTCCACACATCGTTAGCAATCGTTGACAGAGTGATTAGAACAATTCGCGACATGGCATTTCACATCACTGGCTTACAACAGCTAGCGAACTCGATTCCAGTCAATGATCGGCAGATTGATCCTCCTCTGATGCAGCAAATTGTTCACAACTACAATCATGCTCCTCATCTTGGTTTGAGCAAGATTCTTGGTTTCGATGTCAGTCCAAATGATGTCCAGAATGATCCTGAACTGGAAGCATTTCTCATCAGAAGAATTAGGCAATCCAATCTAACTGGACAGTTACAACCCGATTACTTCATACCAAACGGTACATTGGTGAAGGTGTATCAACCGAAAGAGTCATTGATGAAGAGAAGGATGGTTGTGAGAAATGAATTGTTCAGAGTTGTGAAACGAGTTGGACCGAAGTATCTCGTAACTGGTGTTGTGACGGGTGATGAATTGATCGTTCCGAGATTTGCATTATTTTGTGTTTGAATTCTATTTTTTAACCTTTGATAAATGGACTCCACAGATCAAAGTTCCGAATCTTGTTTGCGTGTTGAAGATACAATTCCAACTCCACCACCCACTAAACCAGGACGAGGGAGACCACGTAAATATGCAACTCCAGAGGAAGCAAAGGAAGCTCAACGTCAGAAACAGAAGGAATGGAGAGAACGAAGGAAACATCTGTTGGAGAAACAACTTGAACTTGATGCTGAAATCGTCTCTCAACATGTTGAACGTACTGGAGAGAATAAAGAAGAATACAGAAGGAGGGAGCGGTTCTTCGAGAGCTGGCAGCAATTCGGAAGTTGGGTGTTAGATGAGACTCCAAAAGGATAGGAGGACAATGTTCGATGATAGATGGAACGATATCGGACATTATCTGTTCTATGTATTTCTTGAGAATCATGAGTAAACTAACATTTTTGCTCCATTCAAATGTCAGTGAAAGTCTTTCAAAGCAAGAGACAACCAAGCAAGCCATCAGCTCCATTTGAAATAAAGGTAATCGAAAAATACAATCCCGAAATCATCGAATTCGACACGAAAGAAGAGTTCACAGAGTATTTCTGAGTGAACATTTTGAGGAGTTGGATGCAATGACCACAGTGAAACTCAACAAAACTTATCGAATCAATGGATACAAGATCACAAAGCCGAAGAATAAGGAGACGGGAAAGAGTGAGTTTTGTTTGAAACAAGACACTCAACATGTGGAGAGGGAAGATCCAGTGATGATAGGCATCCAGCGACTTGAACGGAAGATTGATCTAATCTTACAACTATTCAATTCGAGCTCGGACTCTTAGTCCTCAAGTACCTTCAGTTGTGTACCTGTTCTATTATAGATGAAGATTAGAGCTTGGTTCATTGTGAGTCTCTGATATCTTTCCAACATTTCGTCTCGATCAATTGGTGAACTCAGCTGTTGAAACAGAGAATTGAATTTCTGTCGATTGAACCCTCCAAAGACCCAACATGCATCTAAGTTAGCTTTCACACTCGCATCAAGTTGGAATGGATCTTGCAGACAAAGGAAGTAAGTGATCTTTGGTTGACGATTCTCGAACAACATTCTGTATAGAGTGTTCTTTTTGTTTCGGAAGATCTCAGCACAATCATCGTAGAGAACGGCTGTGTGTAGAATAGGTTTTGAGAAATCATGAACTCCAAGTGTGTCAAGTAGTTCTCTTGCATATTGATCTTCAAGTTGATTCCAGAGTTTCTTTCCAACGATCTCATGATAGTCTTCTTTAGCTTCAATGATTTTAGTCAAACACTCTTCGGCATCTTCATAACGCACTTTGATGATTGGGAGCTTGATAAGTTTCTTCGAGTGCAGGAACGTATCATCCGACAGCTTATTCGTGACATAGATGAGTTGACTGTAACATCCATTGTCCATAAGCTGACTTAACTTGATCATCTCCCTGAACACATTATATGTCTTACCGCTTCCTCTTCTTCCAATCAGCAAGTTGATTGAGTTTCTCTTGAATAGAATCTCCGGATGAATCTCTGATTGAATCTCCTGACTGATATCGCGACGACTTAATGGCAAAAGCAAGCGTTGAACATGTGACGTAAGAGACATTTTTACCTACTGTAAAAGATTCATGCCTCCAAAGAAAACTCAGCAGATTGCTGCACCGAAGAAGCAAAGGAAACAACCTCGCTCAGCACCTAAACAGAAAGAATGGTGGGAAGATCTGAATGAAGATGAGAGCAGAATGCTTGAAGAGGTGAGAACACAGGTTCCAAATTGGAAAGAATCGATCAAATCAAAGAAGGATCTTTACGATTTCCATTCTGCCTTGTTTCCAACTGAGAACGATGATGTTGATTCTACGACAACGATGCTTCCAAGTGATGCAAAATTTTACCAAGATGGAAAGAACGACATGGATTCTACTTCAACACCTGGACCATCACTACGTCAGTCAAGCTTTTCGATTCCGTCTGATGACAGTAGCGCACCAGACTATCGATCCTTTGATTCTCCAATCAAGAGTAATGCATTTCAATTGTCTGCTCCAACTCAGGAGCAATTACGATATTTCAGTCAAGGAGCTTCTTCATCGTCAACACCCTCTGCAGCTCCTTGGAGTAGCGATGGTTTCCCAGAGGGTGCAAAACACTATTTCGATAAACCTGTGAAACCAAAACAAGCTCCGAAACGTAGAACATTAAATCTGGAAATGTCAGAACCAAGACCACTGAAACAACATTCTGCTGTACGTCAACGACAAGATCAGATGCTCTATGATCTGTTTGCTAAGGAAGATGTTAATGTTACTCAGAATCGCGAGTTACTCACCTTAGCAAGTGCTCAAGATTGGATTGATCGTCATGGACTGTCAGATCACCTCACTGCATCTGTTGTACATGAGGGGACGTATCCTGATATCATCATCAAAGACACAGCGAATAATATCATCTTTGTCAATGGTTACAAGATTCGCTCTCATGGACTCACTGATAGACATCATGCATTCTACACTGACAATCCAATCAAAATGGATCGAATCAAATCAGGAACTACAATGCAGAGTTACACTGAGAAATATCGAAAGCCTCGAGAGAAAACACTGTTCCAACATTTTACTGATTGGGTTCGACAAGCAGTTAAAGCTGCTTATCCGTCGGGGGTCATTCACAGTGGAAAACATGTCAACGGTCGACTAGTGAACACTGCAATTCAAAAGACTTCAGGAGCGATGTGGAATGAATTTGTTAAACGACCACTTCTTCGATTAGAGCCGGCATTCGTTCAGCTGGAAAACACTTCTTTCGGTGGGAAATATCCTCTTGATACTGATCCAAGAGGTATCTTGAAGAAAAATGCTGCACAAATCAGTCGAGCTATTAACAGTAGCTTCTCCTCTGATCCAGACGAATGGAAAGCTAAATTACAGGGAGGTATCAATAAGTGGGCTGTTCAAGGATTCAAGCATCTTCTTGAAGGACTCGTTGATGAATATGGAGAAGGCAGCTACGTGAAGAAGGAGGCAGGACTCTTACAGTTAGAAGATTAATAGCAATTCCAATACGAACTTTGATTTGCTCATGTCCATCATTGTACCATCGATGTATTTGAACCAGAGCTTGACTTTGGATTGACGAGTTAGTTGCTCGTATTTTTTCCTTTTCATGAGCGGTTCATTGCAGAACATCACGAATGAATCAAGATCTCGTCGATCGTGGATGAAGTCAGCATGAAGTGTAATGAATTTTGGTGTGTGAAAAGTCTCGATCTCATCATCGATGGATGGCTCATTGATGAAGAACCTACATCCAACAACGACAATGTATTTTTGATTCTTACTGTTGACGAATTCAGAGGGAAGATTGAACTCAAGTTTGTCAGTTGTGAAATAGCGCTTGATCACTTCCGCGTTCATTTCATTGCTGCAAAAATACTCAGTTGATAGTTCTCTTAGAAGGACTTAACAACTTCATTGAACTCTTTGTTCACTTCATATGTACACTGGCCACCTCTCTTTGAACTGAAGATCCAGAAAGTGTCTTGAACCATTGCCAAGACAGGTGGAGGAGGTTTGACAGATCCATCACCAACTACATCGTAATAAGTGTCATTGGCTCCTTGATAAATTGGATTTCCTCTGATTTCAACACTCACATTCTGACCTTTGGTATCAAGTCCATCGAAGTACAATCCGGTTCCAGAACTACGTTCAACTGGAAATAACGCGACAAAACTTGTCAGATCAGTACATGGACGCAATCTGGTTGTCAGGGTAGCTCGCGGAGTCGAGAGTGAATCTTCGAATTCCTCTGTCGCTTCCAAGTTGAAACTTGATAGATCTGCTGCTTGAAGTTGCATTTGGAAGAAGGCTGGATCAATTGTGCTCACAGCTCTCTCTGGATAATTGTTGCCACATGTATTGAGTTGAAGGTTTTGAAGCATTGGATTCTCGAAGCAAGTGATTTGTTGAGGGTATTTGGGGAAATAGACCATGAAATCCGTCACGTAATGAAGTGCGATATTCTGTGAAGTCTTCAGAGCTGTTGATGTTGTTGATGTGGGGAACGTACTGATATCAATTCTCTGAGCCGGAACAACAAACGGCTCAGTCTCATATCTGATCCTCTCTTGTTCGTGAGCAGTCTTATCCATCTTGAATCCACGAATAATGGTTGAACACTTCGTAATGGTGTATGTTGACATTGTGATGGATAGTGGTTTCGAGTCAATCGAATATTCACCTACATCATATCGGAGATAAGCCATTCTACCAGTCAATCCAAACTGAAAGAATCCACGATCATATTCACTCATTTTCGGGAGGTGATTGATCATGTCAGTTAGCTCTTGCTTCTTTGCTGTTGTCAGTTCAGGTGAATATCCGTGTGACCAGAAATACTTGTGAGTGGATTCATTAGGATCAACCATAGCGAATACAAAGGCATTAGGGTTAATTCGGAACTTGATTTTCAACTCACCAAAGAGATTGTTTGGATACTCAGTGAAAGCTTGGAATGGAAGCAAATCAGTAATTGGAATGTTCAGAGGGATGTCAACTTGGTATTCACGATTTGTGGCCATGATGTTGCGAAGATCGAAGAGCGAGATATAGACACCTGCAGCGCTTGTATCATAAGAGTGAATTGAGCTGTAGAGTGAGTGAACATGTTTCTTGTTATTCTTCGATGCACGATCTTCAACAACATGAGTCAATGCAGATTCAATTGATGCATCATTTTGGAGAGAGTTACTGATGGTGAGACCTCTGTGATAGATGGTGTAATCATGAAGAACATCCGATGAATTCTTCAACCCAACAAAGAGGAAGATACCTTTCTGAAGATCAGTTCCGATATCAGTACCAGAAGGTATTGTCCACATGAGATCTGAGAACTTGAGGGTTGCTTTAATTGTCAAGGTGATGAAGGTCTCGTTCATTTGAGTGATATCGAAATCGGCATCAGTCAATCGTATCGTAATTTCTTGATTGTATCCAGCTGGCATCTGAGATTCTGGATCGATTTCCTTCCAATTCGTGAAGTTAGCTCCATCATTTGTAACTTCTTTGATGATGTTCTGTGCAAGTACGTCGCTGATTGAGCCAATACGTTGACGAGAGGATGCTTGTGCAAGATTGTAGTGCATGGTTTAACTACAGGTAAAAAACTTGTTATGATTCATCAACTTGCCTTTTTTACTGTCATGTAAAGAACACTCGATGTGAGTCCATTCTTGGAGGGAAACACTCAAATCTTAATTTTATTTTATTTTTTAATAATAAATGACAACAGATATTATTCGTGAAGAAAGCTTGGAGAATGGGAAACCTTGAAAGTCAATCCTGAGTATGAGATCAATCAGAAATTTCCCTACCCGATTCGAAAGATCTCAACCAAACGTATTATTACAGTGAATGTGAAGGGACGACAATATTGCAGAGTAATGTTGAATCAAAAAGAATGGAAGTTCCATCGAGTGATTGCATCTCAATGGATTGAGAATCCTCATGGTTATCCAGTAGTGGATCATATTAACAGGGACACATTAGATAACCGAATTGAAAACTTAAGATGGACAACTCTATCTATCAATGCTCAGAATTTGAACAAAATGAAGTCTGCAAGGTATGTCTGGATAGATGAACACCCTGAAAATTCTCAGAAAGTTGAGAAATACAACGGCTGGATATTTACCAATTTGTACTACGATGGGCAGGATTTCTATAAAGAGTTTGATCAACATTACAGAAAACTCACAGTTCATGAAGGGTATCGAGGGATTAAGTACAGTGGAACTTATGATGCTGGTGGAGTGTTGAGATCAATCTATCACAATAAATTCAAAAGAGAGATGAGCACCATCGAGCAATCAGTCTAATCGACTTTTTTACTTCCAATCAAATACCACTCTTCCGGCCAAGGCCTTAACATCGACCAAAAATCGCAGCTGGGTTCTTGAAAAAAGTAGGTAACTTCTTTAAGAAGATTGGGATGGAGCAAAAAGGTCTTCAAGAAAGTAGCTCCGATTGTGAAAACGATCTTGCCAACGGTATCACCATTGATTCAGAAACTCATTCCTGGAGCTGGAACTGCAATCACGAAAGGGAGAAGACTTTGCAGATCGGTGAATCGTTAACGAATGGAACTTCCGATTCTTTGTCACCGATGAGCAATCTGATCAGTTTCAGGGTCCTCGTTCATTAGACCGCAACTCGATTCTCCACGAATCAGACTCAAATTGTAAAGGATATTGGAAAAATTTTTGATTGTTAAATAAGTCTTTAAACAGTTCGCCTCCAGATTGTTACAGTGATATATGGAGGCATTATTGAATGTGATGGAATTGTATGTGTGTGACCTTCGCCTCCACCAGTATAATTTATTGCTTTTCCTCCTGTCCACGTTGATGCTGTTCCAGGATCCATATACCAAGTTCCTCCACTGCCAATATCTCCTGTCCGATATGCCACTCCATGATTATGAGATGGAATTTGACTCGATCGAAAGTACTGTTGATCCTGATGTTTGTTCAGCTATTGTTGAAGATCCTCCTGTTGTTCCAACACTTGTTGATCCATATAGAAATCTGCCAGTAATTTGAGTCCAGGAAGTGTTTTCAAAACCTTGTAGATTTCCCGGATTGATTGTATCATAACGAAGCATGATTGAACCGACTGGATAAAAGGTATCAACGCCTCCTGAATACGAGAGGTTTGATAATGGAATATCAATTACTTGCTTAGATGGATCAACTGATTTGGTGACAAAGAGATTCATTGTTGAATCATTTGAAAAGCTACTGGTGATGTAATTTTCGCAGAAATATGGAAATTTGTCCACTCTCTATCAGGACCGAATCTGAAGTAATTGGGAAATGATGTATCAGGAAGATAACCAACACTATACCAAACAACTCCACTAATTGTGAATCGACGATTTCCGTTATTAGTGACACGAACAGGGCTTGATTGATCGATGACATATGTTCCAACATTAGTTTTCTTCATGTGAAAGGCAATTGTGGTTGAAGTGGTTCCAAACATATCGTTTATGTCAACAGTACAATTTACAGGGACTTTTGTGAGTGTTGTTGGTTCGAATTTCATTGTAAATAATCCAACCAGAAGATAGCCGAAGATCGATTCTAGTCCTCCAACTGTTGAACGAGCAGAAATAATGGAATGAATACTAGGAGTAGTCGGGGAATATGTCGTTGCCGACTGCAATATTCTTGATACACAAATTGGACTTGTAAACGATTTCACACCTGTGATCTCTTCATCGATGTTATTTGTTTTGTGAACGAAATTTGTATCAACATAAGAGGTTAGAGCATACTTTGTATCATCAAATTTGTGAGAGTGATCGGATCTGGAGAATGTTGTTGCAGTTCCAGATTTTCCTTCTGATGTGGAAATGACTTGCGGAACTGAATCAGATGCTTGTGGAATTCCCAAACTACTTGTTGAGAAAGGATGTGAATGATCTTCCCTCGCATATCTGGTTTGTTTTCCAATGGATCCTGTACCAATTGAAATAGCTTGTGGAATGATTGTCGCTGCCTGATAATCTGCGGAGAAATCGATCTGTTCTGATGGAACCTTACCTTTTTCATTCAATGAGGCGTACCCATTTGAGACTCCTTTATTTTGAGTCAATTCGACAGAAGGTAACTGAGTAATTGGAACATGACCTGTTGCATCGAGTGATGGGTAACCTAATGGTTGGCCTTTATTCTGTTTCAATTCAACGAGAGGTAACTGTGAATCAGGAACTCTTCCATATTCAAGTGATGCGTATCCAAATGCAGCTCCTTTGTTGGAGATGGATTCGAATTTGCTCGAATCAATAAATTCATCAGGTATCTTGCGATTCTTATCAAGAGTCGGATAGAGGATTCCTCGATTGCTTATCATTTCCACATCTGTAAGCTGATCTTTAGCTACATGACAATTTTCATCCAGATAAGCAACTCCACCAGCAACTCCTTTCTCTTCTGCTATCTCTTCGTGGATCTTCATGTCGATCTCATCCTTTCTCACATACGGACGTAAGTCGATTGCTTCATGGATGATGTTATCAATTTCGTCCTTTCTAACAAATGGATGGAAATCTATTGGTTCACCTTCAATTGGTTGAAATTCCTTTCCAGTCCACCATAGATCTGGTATCTCTTTGTCGACAAAATAGATGCTTGTTCCAGGAACCAATGACTGAACGTTTTCTGGGATTTCAAGCCATGTCTCTAGTTGTTCATATGTATCAAACACTTTGTTGGCATTCTCAATTCGCTTTTCGATGATAGTCTGTCCAGCTTGTATGTCATTGACTTGGTTCTTCAATCTCATCAATAGAGCAATGAAAGCATCTGTTCTCACAATCTTAGAAGCGGGTTCGTCACTCCTCACAGTTGAATCACACATCTGAAGACTAATCTGACTTTTTTAACACGGTAAAAATGGACAACTTTTCAGTCAATGCGAAGTATAAGAAGAATCAACGATCTATTGAGACACAGTCAACTGTGAACACCAACATTATGGTCATGAGTGGAGTTGATGGGACTGCAATCGATGAAGGTGAGACAAAAACAAAGATCCTTCCACCAAAACATATGTTACTGCGATCAATGACAGCATCTGCTCCATTGGAATCAGACTTGAAAGTTGAATTGTCTGAATATCCCTCGTTGACTCAAACGGACATCTTTGGTGAAATCAGCCCTGAGCAATTGGGTGAATTCAGGAAGAAGCTTTTGAGCATTTATGGATACCTGTTGACTTCAAATGACAAGATTCTTCTCTCAAACATCATCGATCGAAGTGGTGATGTGATTTTGGCAGAAGAAGATTTGAAGGATTTGATCAAGACGGCAACAGGATGTGGAGATGTTGTAATTGAGACCGCTGAATTGAAAGTCAGATGTGGGTGTCTTGGATCGGCAGCGAAGGTGATTCCTTTGGATATCGAACTCATTAAATGCGACGGAGTTGACTTTGAATACAGATACAATCGTATTTACAACATATTCGGTGAGTACAAAATCTCACTTGAGAAAGTTGTTCGTTGAACGATGTCTTCTATTTTTGCGACAACAACGTGACAGGAGCTTACTGATGACATAGAGAAGAAGACTAGCTGGTGAGATGATAAGTTGAATGTATCGCCAATAATCATGGTCTCTGATGTTGGGAACAGTCAACTCAACTGCTGCTAGAATGAAGTTGCTCATGGTGTTGATGAGGAGGAGCATGATACTGAGCAACCAGAATAGTGAAGCGAGGATCATTTTCATGGGGTTAAAATTGAACTCAGCTTTGTATACTCGCAATGTGGTTTCAGTGTTATTTTCATGAAATAGGAAAATCGAGGTGAATTTCTAGATTTTCCAATTTTTTAGTTTGCTATTAGGGAGGGAGGGAGGAAGGAGTTAACAGAGTTGTTCATGTTGATAGTTAGCAAGGTTGTGGCCCCTATTCGCCCTACGGGCGAGGGCCTTGTTGTGTTAACAATGAAGTCAGCAACTGTTGTGGATGAGGAGAGCCCGAAGCCCGTAGGGCGTAGGGCAACGTAGGTCCGTTCTGGAGGTTCACAATGAAGTTGGGAACAACGTTAGCAACCAGTTATGGAGGGTTTTGGACCGCCCGCCACATTTGACTGCATGAAAAAACAAATTCTTTGCTCCTGCAACATGACAAATGTCTTACAAATAAATCACATTGTTATCGTAGAAGTTTTGTACTTGTTTCGCGATTTTGCTGCAGATCTCAAAAAGAAAAAGAACAAAAAGAACAGTAGTACTATCACCTGGCCGATTCGATTTCTCAGCAATGCCGTATTTCTGAACAGAGATTGTGAAGTCTGATATCATTTGACTTCCACCAGCATTTGTAATCCTTCTTTTTTTGTGAATATCAGCGGGATACGATCTTTTTGACATATTGCCACTTCTCCGAGAAGAATTTGAGCGAAAAACCTAATCTCATGAATGAAAAGAGAGTGAAAAAGTCTTAGAGGGTCGAAAGATGTTGTGTTTCTCAGATCAAATTGATCAAAGGAGGATAAATCGGATTTTCAACCCATGTTTCGAACTCACATAAGGTTGATATGTGGACAATTCTGGACTGGTTACCAAACGTTTCTGAAACTCCAAATCCAAAAAAAGTGCTCAATTAAAGATGATTACGAAAAGCAAAACAAAAAAATCTAGACATTTTGAGACACACAATGTCGATGGAACTTCAAGATTATGTTAAATAATGTCTTCACAATAGCATCGAGAAGGGCAAAAAATAATGTCGATCACTTTTCAATAGTCTTTTCTTAATAGATTCCGGCCAAGGTGATTGTATGGAACTCTTAAGGTCCAGGTTTTCGACAATTAACATGATATATATTTACATAATTAATTATCGGTTCCTCATCCATCCAAATGCAGGATGTGGGAAAGTCTTTTATTCTTAGGGGTGGATCGAGATAGTCTTCAATCGATTGCAGACTTGCTGGCTCCATCTTGATGGTTTCTTACTGATCTCAAGAGAAAGAAAACAGTTTTTGATTAAATTGAGATAAATATTCGTCTTTGAATAAGGGAATCGAGCTAGTTATTGACGGAATGATATCTCGATCACCCCTAATAATAATGTTTTTCCCTTCTCAGACTTGTACAAAATACTCACAATTTGTTGGAACCGGTTTTTCTCAAAAAAATGTCCATATCAGAAAAAGACTGAGAAAAGCTGAATAATAATGGAATAAGAAGCATAAAATTCAACAGAATTTGTTCTCATCATTTAAAGCCATATTACAACGTTCCACATAACTTTGGTTATTGAAATACTGCCTGAGCAAGTAAAAATTTTTTTTGACGTCGACCCCATCTCTCGAAGTTTCATGTATGAAGATTAGTTTTTGACTGATGGATGACAAATGAAAAGTAGCCCATTCAACGGCGGATGCACGAGGCTGTGATTGATGAGTCTCTGATAGTGCTGTCTATTCTTAATCACTGGGTGAGTCTGAAAGTTGTGATTTCTTATCATCGTCAGCAGGAACATTCAATCTAATTTCCCCCATTATGATCTTTCTTGCCCGTGCAGAAGATTTGGAATAAAAAAATCCAGATTTGACATGAACAATATTCAGGAATTTCTAAATTTTCAATGGGATCAATTTCTACATCATGTAGATGCACTATCTAGGAATATCTTGTAGCTATATATTCCTTACACAGGGGGAAGTGAACATTCAGAACAAATTTCAATCCTGAGTTCTCTGATGAATTTTCTAGAGATTTGTTTTTTCCAATCCAATCTTCAATGGGGAACCCGGGAAAAGTGTCGAGATAGACGGAATTGTCGGGCTCAGAAGGATGGATGTCGATGATGGGAGAAAATCATGCTTCTGATATTCGAAGGGATTGAAGGATCGAGCGATTATCTATGTCTCGTCACTTTGTCATTTTGTTCCCCAACAAGTGCCGAGAAACACTTCATCCACAGAGAAAAGATGGTATCCTTCCTGGAACTACAATAAAGTCCGATGAATGGAAAGCATATGCCATATTGAGCAAGGAGGGATCTTAACACCAGAACCATTTTGTCATTACGACACTTCGACGACTCTCTCACAGGATCCTTCAAGAACACCTTCGAAAGGATGTGGTACCATCTTCGCTGGTTGCTTCCTCGGAGATATTAGGCTGATATTTTTCTTGGCTTTTTCACCCAGTGGTTTGGCAGAATCGATTGGGGTATTCTCTTGAAAGAGAATTTTTGCTCATAATGTCGCCCTGAAATTGATGCTTGTAACAATGATTCACTCTGGGAGAATCTGATTTGAACGGCTTACTCGATGAAAATCAT
>JALQSN010000880.1:0-18699 GCA_023690525.1 Holotrichia oblita
GTCAACATTATCAATTTTGCTGCTAAAAATACAATTGAAGAACATGTGATGCGCATCCTCTATGAAAAAATCAATTTATTTGAAAAAGTCATTGGTGAACTTGATGATATCCTCACACGACTTGAAGTAAAGAATTTAGAAAATCATTTAATTGATATTCTTGGCAAATCGAAAACCGAAGGTGAAATGATTGTCAAAATGAATAATCTGGCATCTTTAATCGAGTTTGCCAAAGAAAATAATAATAAAGTCTCTAGTTAAGTTAATCGAGAATCATATATTAAAGATATTTAAAAGGTGAATCTTCTATGCAGGCAAAACAAATTCAACAATTCCTATTCGATTATTTTCACATTAACCAATGTGAAGTAATAGAAAATACAGCCAGTTCCCTTACAGTGAAACTCACTCCAGAAATTGATAAGGAACTGATGAATCGTCCATTCTACTGGCACTATATTGAGCAAACTGGTGGAATAGCTGAATCAGCTCAATTAACACTCCATACAAATTGGCAATCCCCGGAGATATCCGGTGAAAAAATTCACTTTGGTTCGCCACGCCTGCAACAAATTTTCCAATCAACCAAAAAACTCTCATCACATGTTCGACTTTATCAAAGTCATCAAGGCGCGCTATTCCCATGGCTCTGCTTAAACCAAACCATTTCTTACCAAAGCGATCAACAAAAGGCTTCCTTCCTGTCAATTGGTCTAAATCTTATTAATGGTAATCTCGTCAGCAATTTTCATGAAAAAATTAATCATCTTCCTTTACAAGTAAAAATCTCCGATATGAGCTACACGCTAGCCCCATTAATCACAATCGCTAGCGGTATCAAAAGAATCGAAGACTACCTTCAAAACATCATTAACGAAGAGAACGAATGGGTCGAACAAGCAAACATTCGCTGGCAAAAAGCGATTCGACTTCTAGATAACTTCTATATTGACATTGATGATGAACAATATCAAACAGAACTACAAGCCTTACAACGATTATATCAACCACGTGTAGTTCTCACAATGATCAATGGCGGTATGTTCTATTTAGCAAATGGAGATTTTTAACTGACTATATTCTAACTTTAACAAAAAATCATTGGAATGAAGGATAATCATTATTTTAATTTAATCTATAATTATTTTAATTAAATTATTTTCCATTTCCGAGTGACTGATACTTATTTTTTCTTTCTATTCCAAGATCCCCATTTTTCAACTGAAAAAGGCTATAAATCGATTTAATATGCGATTTATAGCTTTTTATACTGACACTAATCTCCATTCTTCTTAAGTAAATAAAATGCAAATTCCTTAAACTAACTTATTGATTTCTTTCCGTAAACGTTTAATAATCCGTTTTTCTAGACGTGAAATATAGGATTGTGAGATACCTAGCATTTCGGCAACATCTTTCTGCGTTTTCTCCTCATAACCGGCAAAGCCAAAGCGTAAGTACATAATCATCTTCTCACGCTCATTTAATTGCTCTAATGCCATCGCTAGCAACTTCTTATCAGTATCAGATTCAATATCCTTGGTAATAATATCTTCTTCAGTTCCGAGCACATCAGATAAAAGCAACTCATTACCATCCCAATCAATATTCAACGGTTCATCAAAAGATACTTCTGTGCGGATTTTGCTATTTTTTCGAAGAAACATAAGAATTTCATTTTCAATACAACGAGAAGCATAGGTTGCCAACTTAATTTTTTTTTCTGGATTAAATGTATTTACTGCTTTAATCAAGCCGATCGTGCCAATGCTAATCAGGTCTTCGATGTTTATTCCTGTATTTTCAAATTTACGTGAAATATAGACGACTAATCGCAAATTACGCTCAATTAAAGTTGCTCTTGCTTCGTCATTACCTGTTGGCAAAAGTTGTATGAACTTTTCTTCCTCTTCTTTTGTTAGCGGTGGTGGCAATCCCTCACTCCCACCAATATAATGGATTTCTTTTGGCTGAATGCGCAATAATTTTAACAATTTTGCCCACGCAAGGGATAACTTAAATTTCCAGTTTTTCATGTTGACCTCCTAATTCTTGCCTGTCCTTATGTTTATTCATATCATAGGTGATAACCTATCTTTTTTTTGTCAGAAACTGAATTAGAATTTGAGAAACTTTTAGCTACTTTCATCAGAATTTGCATGGGAAATGATGTCCTATTGCTTTTGAAAAAATAAAAAAACAGCTTATTACAAGGTGAAGTTTCCATCAACTATGCTTCTAGCAATTCAGGGTGAACAATCGCAGTAAAATTTCGATCAGAGGAAAGCCTTTGGTTGGTAAACGAAATTAGACATTTTCGTTGTTGATTATTAATCATGACTTGATCTGGTTTAAAGGCAACTAGCATTTTCCCAGCATTACCAACAACTTGATAGGGAATCACTCGCATTCTGCTCTGCCATTCTGAGGCTAAATCGATATCAGCAAGAAAACCATTTTCAATAATTACTAGTAATTCCTGCGGAAATTGAGCGAATTGTGATTCTACTGAGAGAATAATAATCGGTAGCCGTGAAATTGGATCACGCAATTGATTACCTGTATCAATTAAACCTAAGAAATCAAGTGATAAACCATTTACTTGGCAGTTTACTGTTACCTCTTGATTGCGATTTATTTTTATCGTTTTAATATTGCTTGAATACAATTTTAAGAAGAGATAAGTCAGCGGAAAAGAAACGATAACAAACAACCAGCTTGCTTGATCTCCATATAAATTAACATGAGAATGACTGCTCGTTAATATTTGACTGGTCTGTGAGAAAAACAAATTATGTAAGCCATATAAAGCACCACCAGCGACAAAGGTAAGCAAATAGAAAGTTAACAGTGTTTGTAAAAATTTTTTCCAATGGCGAAAGCCATTATTGATGAACAGCATACAAATTGAAATCGAAATTTTAACAATAATCATATCAATCAGAAATGCATAGGGTGTGATATATAACCAGACCGTCGCCGAGCCAACAGCACCGCCTAGTAACCAACGCCACCAGATCGGTTTTTGCTTTTGAAGTAAGCTTGTCCATAACAACAATAATGAATCAAAGCAAAGATTTAAAAGCCAAATGATATCAATATACATCGTCAATTGGTTCTTCACCTAACCTTTTGTATGTATTTTCATGATAAATATCAATGACTATATCATAATGAATCTTCTAGACTACTTTTGTCAGAATCTAAAATAAAAAAAGAAAAATCTTTCTACTGATTTCTTGCTTTTCGAACAAATCATACTCATCCCTTACTAAAAGCGTGCTATATTTTCGAAAAAATTTTTCGTGTATGCCTCGAAAGCCAACTCCTCTAACAACTTTCCGAATTTTTCGTAGTTTTCTTTACAATGAACCTTTCAAGTTATCGGTAAAGAACTTCCCCAAAAATCCGGACAAGTTTATTTGGAGCTAATCGACTTTTTCAGCATCTCTGTAAAAGTCGACGAAGGAGTCATTTCGGGAATATGACGACTTAGAGATTCACAACACTCAAAATCTCCGATTTGGCAAGTAGATTCACGATACTCTAAATCGTGTAACGTTTAGCTAGTAGAGTGCATGCCAGAACAAACCGAATGCAACGAGGTTGCTGTTACGGCTTGCATACCAAAGGTAGTCTGGCATAATACCAGCAACTACATACGATTGACAAAGACATGCGGAAATCAGACCGTAAAGATAGAAGGTTATTAGTGCATGATGAATATTATCATCTGCTGGATCAGCTCTCAGAAACAGAACAAGGTTGGAACAAATACCCATGAGCTTACACTCGTAGACATTTGTTCCAACCTCTTATTCAGTATTCATCATAATCATGCGCTATTCCCTACGATGACGATCACGCAAGAACGCTGGTATATCGAAAACATCATCAAAGTTCTTATTGGATACTTGTGTTTGTGATGATTGCTGTCTTGGTACCTCTTCTTCTTCAACCGTTTCTCTTCTTTGTGGTCTTGGCTGCGGAACATTTGGGCTCACAGAGTTTGCCTGCGGTTGTGGACGCACTACTGGTGCTGGATTATTGCCAAATCCTGTTGCAATTACAGTAATAATCACTTCATCTTTTAAATTCTCATTAATTGCTGTTCCGAAAATTAAATTGACATCTGGATCAGAAGCATTTTCAACAATACTTACTGCTTCGCTTACTTCAAAAAGACTAAGATTTCCACTACCTGTAATGTTCATAATCACACCGCGAGCACCTTCAATTGAGGTTTCAAGCAACGGACTGGAAATTGCTTTCTTTGCAGCTTCAGTTGCTCGATTATCACCCGAGGCAATTCCGATTCCCATTAAGGCAGAGCCTTTTAACGACATAACCGTCTTCACATCAGCAAAATCAAGATTAACTTCTCCAGGAACGGCAATTAAATCAGAGATACCTTGTACACCTTGACGAAGTACATTATCAACTTCTCGAAAAGCTTCCATCATTGGTGTATTGCGATCAACAATTTCTAAGAGACGATCATTTGGAATTACAATCAATGTATCAACAGCTTCTCTAAATTCTTCAATTCCCTGTTGTGCTTGCATCGCTCGTTTACGACCTTCAAAAGTAAAAGGACGTGTAATGACACCCACGGTTAGAGCACCCTGATGCCGAGCTACCTCAGCAACAATAGAAGCAGCACCCGTACCAGTGCCTCCTCCCATGCCTGCTGTGACAAATACTAAATCTGCACCTTTTAGCGCTTCTTCAATAATTTCTCTACTTTCTTCTGCAGATTTTTTGCCGATTTCTGGGTTCCCACCAGCACCTAGACCGCGTGTTAGTTTGCTACCAATTTGTAGTTTTGTAACGGCTCTTGATAAGTTCAATGCCTGAACATCTGTATTGATCGCAATGAAATCAACGCCTTTAACACCATGTTCAATCATGCGATTGACAGCATTGTTCCCACCACCACCAACGCCAACTACTTTTATATTAGCCACTTGGTCAAAATTTGTATCAAACTCTAACTTTGATGTCATGGAAGATCCTCCTATTACCTTTCTTATTCAAAGAAACTTGAAATGAATTTTTTTATTTTAGTTGAGCCACTTTCCTCAGTTAAATTTACTTTTTTAATACTTTTTTCTTGATGAGGAGGACTTGCTACAGTCTCTTCAGTAGTTATTGTTTTCCTAGCTATATAGTTTAAAACACCAACACTTGCGGAAAACCGTGGTTCGCGAACACCGATATAGTTCGGCTCAGCACTGCGAACTTGTTTTTGGAAGATATATTCTGTTAATTCGTTCACACCCGGCATCCGAACAGTGCCACCAGTTAAGACAATACTACTAAATGCTTTGTTATAACCTCTTTTACCAATCTCTTCATGAATCATTTCGAGAATTTCCGATGCCCTTGCCTCAATAATTTCAGCAACTAGTTGTTGTGATACATTTTGTAACTTTTCAGAACCTAGCATCGGAACTGGGATGATTTCATCCTCCGCTTCTCGATCAATAAAGGCATTGCCATATTGAAGTTTCAACTTTTCTGCATCTTCTGTTTTGGTTTTGAGAACAATGCTTAAGTCTTTTGTAATTGTATCACCGCCAAGTGGTATTACAAAAGAAGTTTTGATTTGCTGATCCATAAAAATCGAAACAGTTGTTGTTTCTCCACCAAAATCAATTAAACAAACTCCCATTTGCTTTTCATCATCAGAAAGAATTAATGAGCTGATTGCAACTGGGTTAAAAACAATATTAGAAATATTTAGATCAGCATATTCAATTGCTCGACGTGTGTTATGTACAATCGTCTTAAGGCTTGTAATAATTAATCCTCTCATTTCCAAACGAATGCCCGTCATTCCCTTTGGATCATTGACATTATCAATTTCATCTACTTTATATTTCAATGGAATCAGATCAATAATTTCACGATCTTGTGGAATTTGAACTAATTCAGCATGCATTTTCACACGGATTTTATCCTCTTCAGTAACAACACGATCCGGACTATTAATGGCAACAATACCTGAACATGGAACAATTTCAACATGATGTGCGCCTAGTCCCACATTCACCTTTGAAATTTTAAATCCTACCATTCTTTCAGCTTCTTCAATTGCTTGACGAATTGCCATAACAGCCATTTCTATATCAATAATTGTTCCCTTGCGAACACCTTGTGATGGTGCTGTTCCTACACCAATAATATTGAGCATACCACTTTCAACTTGTGAAATGATTACTTTAATAGTTGAAGTTCCAATATCGCAACTAATTAGTATTTCATCCTTACTCAATGAGAACTTCCTCCCTACTATAAATCTTATCTATCATGAACTATCAAAATCTACCTTTAAACAAATAAGTTTAATAACTATACACTTCTTATTCTACAACAAAAATTTAATTGTTTAAAGGACTATTTATTACTAAATAAATCCATTGAATAATAAAATTTGTGCAATTCATACAAATCTGCACTTTATTGACACTGTATTCATTAAAAATTAGAATTTTTTTCACAAAAACCTCAAATAATCCTCTTCTTACTGATTCAGACTATCATAGCTTTGAAAAAACATACCTACTTCAATGTCAATGACTCCTTTGATATTTGGGTCTAGCTGACTGACGATGGAAGGATAGTACGAGAGGTTTTCAGCCAAACGATATAAGGTTCCTTTTACCATCATACCATCGTTCATATACATATAAATTCGATTTTTTTCAGTTTCAGTTGGAGCATAGTGTACTTCTGAAATACGATTACAAATATCTTCCGATAATTTGTTCAATTCTGCAACCATATCAACAAGCACTTGATCACCAGCAAAATCAATCAAAATCGGTTTCGCTGTTGGTAATGTTGATGATGGTTTTTGCAAAATATAGCCATTTTCAAGAACAGGAAAATAGGTTTCTTCAGACTTTAGATAGGCCATAGGCTGATTTTCTACAACAATGATAACTAATTTATTAGGAAGCTCTCTTTTCATTTCCACTGATTTAATTTCTTTATGCGCTAAGAGATTCCGTTTGAACTTTTCTGTCCGAATTGAAAGAAAAGGTTCAGTTTCAGAAATTCCTGACCAAAGTCGAATATCTTCTGTGCTTACCTGTTGATTGCCACTAATTGAAGCAATGGTTACTTTGCTATATGATGACTGAAAATAAAGAACAGCAACTAAAAAAACAAAGAAAAATAACAATAACAAAACAAGTCTATTGGATGCTTTCTTTTTTCTCATTTCCTTTAGTTTTGGCACCCGATCTTCGAGTGAAATGACTTTCTCTTTTTTCATAAATCATAAAGGCTCCTCACAAAAACATAAAAAACACAAAGAAACGGCATGTTTATGCCGTTCATAGTATACCATAAATATCTTCTAAATGCTGAAATTAATTGATTATCTCAACTTCTGTTTCCATTTCAAGCTGATATTGATCACGAACCACCTGTTTAATATAAGCAATTAAATCCAAAACATCTTTTGCAGTAGCTTGATGATGATTAATAATAAAGTTACCATGCATTTCGGATACTTTTGCTCCTCCAATCGTATACCCCTTTAAGCCAAGCTCTTCAATTAACCTTCCAGCATATTCTGGTAATGGATTGCGAAAAATACTACCAGCACACGGCTTATCGTAAGGCTGTGTTTTTTTACGATAATTCTTATTTTCTTGCATACGCTTTGTAATTTCGTCAATATGACCTTGCTTTAAATTCATCGTTGCTTCTAAGACAATTCCTAGTCGTTCTTTTTGCAAAATGGAAGTTCGATAGCTATAGTTCATTTCAGCAGCACTCAACCATTTTACCTCTCCGTCATGAAACAGCACATGAACCCTATCAAGGATTTTGGACATATCAGACCCGTGAGCACCTGCATTCATATAAACAGCACCACCTACAGACCCAGGAATACCTGCGGCAAATTCTAGACCTGTCAGTCCTTTTTTTGAAACAGCTGTTGCTAAAGTGACAAGTGAGTAACCAGCACCCACTGTAACCGTTTCTTCTGTGATTTTTAAATGATCCAAACCTTTTCCAAGTTTAATGACTACACCATCAATACCTTGATCAGATATTAACAAATTAGAACCACGACCGATTACCCGAAAAAACAAACCTGCCGCTTTTGTCAGGGTAACCACTTCAATTAATTCAGAAATCGAGACAGGTTCAACGAATACTTTCGCTGGACCACCAATTTTCATTGTTGTGTGATTTGCTAATATTTCATTTTCTTTTACATTGATTTGCTTTGCCAAAAAAGATTCAACTAATTGTTTCATATTGCCTCCATGATTTTTCCTCTTTCCATCATATACGAAAACTAATTTTTTAAAAAGTAATTCGTTAAACTTTTTCACAAGGACAAAAATTAGTTAAGCTTTATTTTGCATGCTTACTAATATTCAACAAGATGCCAATTGCCATAAGCATCAAAGTCAGTGAGGATCCTCCATAACTTAAAAATGGTAGCGTAATTCCTGTAACAGGAATCAGTCCAGTGACAACACTGATATTGATCATCACTTGAATAGCAACCATAGAAATAATACCAATTGCCAAAAAGCTGGCAAATAAATCAGGTGCACCAAGGGCAATACGAATGCCTCGCCATAAAAGAATCGCAAACAAGAGAATGACGATTGTACCACCAATGTAACCAAGCTCCTCAGAAAGAATGGCAAAGATAAAATCTGTTTGTGGCTCAGGCAAATAGAAGAACTTCTGCCGACTATCACCTAATCCTAAACCAAACATACCTCCAGGTCCGATTGCATAAAGAGATTGAATGATTTGAAAACCACTTCCTAACGGATCTTGCCATGGATCAAGATAAGCAGTAATCCGCTTTAAACGATAAGGCGCCGATAAGACCAAACCAGCAAAGCCGGCTATCCCGACAAGTCCCAATCCAGCAAAATGAAAAACCCTAGCACCAGAAGCGAAAATAATCACAAGGCTCGTCCCCACCATAACCGTACCTGTTCCCAGATCAGGTTGAAGCATAATTAAGCCAAAGGCTAGAAAAACAATCCCTAATGCAGGTAAAAATCCTTTGAAAAAGCTAGTAATCTTACTTTGGTTTTTTGCTAAAAAACTGGAAAGAAAAATAATCATCGCAAGTTTCATAAACTCTGATGGCTGAATAGAGAAGGCACCGATTCCAATCCAACTGCGTGAGCCATTGCGTAATGTACCGATTCCTGGAATCAGGACGATAATGAGCAAGATAAAACAGATGATCATAATCGGTCTTGACCATTTTTCCCACACATAATAATCAATTCTCATAATCACAAACATAGCTATAACGCCAACAACAGCAAAAAGCAATTGATGTTTTACAAAATAAAAAGAATCATGAAATTTATATTCTGCCCAAATGGCACTGGCGCTATATACCATGACAAGACCAACTATGAGTAATGATAAGGTAGCAATAATCAGGAGTAAATCAGGAGTATCTTTCTTCTGCATCATAAACCTCACAGTTCCTCTTATCATGCAAGCCTAATCCTAATTCTCTTTAGAAAGATAACTTAAAACGCAGATATCATTTTCAAAGTCGAGGAATCCTTGAAGAGGGATAACTGACATTCTGTGATTGGCAGGTCAAAAGCGCTGACAGAGCAGTCAGTAGAAGGGGGCAGGCTCAGCGTGATAACGAAACTATCTAGAATCATTTGGGGATTTTAGCAAGTTTTAAGCTATCTTTCTAAAGAGAATTAGGATAACTCGCTGATAAGAAAAGGATAAAATAAAAAGACGATTAATCGTCTTTTTATCGCTATATTAAAGTCTATGTACAGCCCCTGCAAAAATATCACCACGAACTTCAAAAGATTGATATTGATCCCAACTTGCACAAGCTGGTGATAATAAGATTGTATCTCCTTCATGAGATAGCTGGTACGCAAGTGGCACTGCTGTCTCAACATTATCAGTAAACTCAATGGTGGAAACACCCGCATCTTTGGCTACTCTAGCCAGTTTCTGTGCAGCCTCTCCGAAAGTAATCAATACCTTAATATTTTTTAAATAAGGGATCAACTCATCAAATTCATTACCGCGATCAAGTCCACCTGCCAGCAGAATGGTTGGTGTATTAAATGATTCAAGTGCTCTCGTTGTTGCCAAAATATTAGTTGCCTTTGAATCATTATAGAATTTACGATTGTCTAACTCTCGAACAAACTGCATGCGGTGCTCAACCCCTTGGAAAGTGGTCAGCACTTGTTCGATGGCTGTATGATCAACACCTAACAGCTTGGCAACAGCAATAGCAGCGAGAATATTTTCTAGGTTGTGCACATAAGGTAATATAATCTTTGCAATATCAATCACTTTCTCATCTTGAAAATAAATGGCTTGATCTTTCACGTATACCAGATTATTTCTGCTTTGTTCAATGCCAAATGGAACCGGCTTTGCTGAATAACGGTCAACAATGTCGTGAAATTCAGATTGCCCTCCATTAAACACAAGATAATCCTCAGGTGTTTGATTTTTCAAGATATTTTGTTTCGCTTGAAAATATTCCGACTTTGAACCATGATAATCTAGATGTGCATCAAATAAATTCGTTAATACTGCAATTTTCGGACGAAATTTCTCTATGCCCAACAATTGAAAAGAAGATAATTCCATAACAATCACATTGTCTTCTTTTGCTTTTTGAGTAACTTCACATGCTACTGTACCAATATTTCCAGCAATCAACGGATTTTTCTTTCCTGCTTGTAGAATTTCAAAGATTAGTGTTGTTGTTGTTGTTTTTCCATTTGTTCCTGTGATACCAATAATCGGTGCTTCAGAAATTTGATATGCCAGTTCTACTTCAGTAATCACTGGAATATTAAGCTCTAAGGCACGCTTAATCATTACATTGTGATAAGGAATTCCTGGATTTTTGACAACAAACTCAAAACCTTCATCCAAGAGACCTACAGGGTGATCTCCACAAATGACAACCATTCCATCAGCAAGTAGCACTTGTGCATCAGGATTTTCTTCAATAAGTTTAATATCATTCACTGTGACAAACGCACCTAAGCGATGAAGCAGTTTGGCTGCCGCCACCCCACTTTTTGCCAAACCTAAAACAAGAACTTTTTTCTAAGATAATTATTTACTCTCTTCACGATAACCACACCTCAATATAAATTCCCAGAATGGCAAACAACAGCCCCACCGTCCAAAAGGTTGTCACCACACGCCATTCTGACCATCCACTTAACTCATAGTGGTGGTGAATTGGAGCCATTTTAAAAATTCTTTTTCCACGACTTTTAAAGGAAACGACTTGCAACATAACTGATAGTGTCTCAATGACAAAAACTCCACCAATAATCACCAGTAAAAGTTCTTTTTTCAACAGAATCGCAACAGTTGCAATTGCACCACCCAGTGCAAGTGAACCCGTATCTCCCATAAATACCTTTGCTGGATGCGCATTAAAGACCAAAAAGCCTAGTACTGCGCCAACAATTGTGACACAGAACAATGCTACAACATAGTTTTCTAAATTCCATGCAATAATGGCAAATGCGCCAAAAGCAATTGCAGCGGTACCCGATACTAGCCCATCAAGTCCATCTGTTAAATTTGTTGCATTGGAAAAACCAACAAGATAAAAAATAACAAAAAATGGATACAACCATTTCAAATCAATTGAAAAATGAACCATCTCAAAACTAATCACAGTTGAATGGTCAAAGTGGTAGAGAAAATAACAGAAAATAATAGCAATCAAAACTTGACCAATAAACTTTTGCTTTGAAGTCAGACCTGTATTTCGCTTTAGAACGACTTTAATAAAGTCATCAATAAAGCCAAAGAACGGCAAATCCTACTGTTACCAAAACGAGCATCTTTACTTCTTTACCTGAATAGTCTAGCCTACTACTAAAAACAAGCATCATAACAATTGCTGATAAAAGAAAAATAATGCCACCCATTGTTGGTGTTCCTGCTTTTTTATGATGCTCTTGCGGACCATCCTCACGAATATTTTGTCCAAACTTTAGTCTTCTTAAAAAGGGAATAAATGCTGGTGCAAATAGTATTGTTACAACAAATGTAGCAATAATCGCAAAAACCAGTTCTTGTTCAAACATATAAGGTACTCCTCTACAACCTTTTCCTAATCTAAATCAGCGAGCAATTCAACTCGTGAAAACCCTACTCTTAAATTTCTATGATTTTTGATTATCTTTTTTTGCCAAAATCGCCATATGTGCTGTTTCACGATCATCAAAATGCATTTTCTTTGTACCTACAATCTGGTAATCCTCATGTCCTTTACCTGCAATGACAATCACATCGCCAGCTTCTGCACAATTAACCGCATATTCAATTGCCTCTTTTCGATTGACAATAATTTGATATCCTAATCCTTTTGTTCCTGAGATCATATCCTGAAAAATCAGTTCTTGACTTTCTGTTCGAGGATTATCAGTTGTAAAGATTGCAACATCACTTAACTCACAGGCGATTCTCGCCATCTCAGGTCGTTTTTGCTTATCGCGATCACCACCACAGCCGATAATAGAGTATATTTTCTTAGGCATGAATTCTTGTACTGTTTTTAAAACATTTTCTAATCCGTCTGGTGTATGAGCATAATCAACAATTACCGTGAAATCTTGACCATCATTTATTTTTTCAAAGCGATTATGGGAACATCAGCAATTGTTTCAATACTTCGAATGATTTCTTCCATTGCAAAATTAAAACGATAACAAACTGCAATAGTCGCTAATAAATTATAAACATTAAACAAACCCACTAAACGGGATTTAACATGATACTTTCCATTAGGTGCTAAAAGATCAAACTCCACACCATTGATATTCTGCCTGATATTAACAGCTTGGAAATCGGCTGAATGATGAATAGCAAAGGTAAATACCTGTGCCTGTGTAATCTCTTGATAAAAAGCTGAGACTGCATCATCAGCGTTTAAAATTGCTACCTTATCTTCTAAATCATTACCAAGTTGAGAAAAAAGTAAGCTTTTGGCAAGCTGATAGTTTTCCTTTGTTTGGTGAAAATCAAGGTGATCACTGGCAAGATTCATGAACACAGCTGTTTTGAATTCACAACCATGCACACGTCCTAACATGAGGGCATGTGATGAAACCTCCATCACAGCATGCTCTACTTGCGCTAACTTCATTTCATGAAAGAGCTTTTGCAATGCCAAGCTATCGGGTGTTGTATTCTCTGTCCTACGTTTTTTATCTAAAATCTTTGTAAACATCGTCCCGACTAAGCCTGTTCGTTTTCCAAGCTGCACCAGTACTTTTTCAATGATATATGAAGTTGTTGTTTTGCCGTTAGTACCTGTAATCCCAACAAGATTTAATGAGCGAGAAGGATATTGATAAAAAACATTCGCTAGCAATGCCATTATTCTTTCAGTGTTGGCAACAACCACAACAGGAACTGCAACATTAAGCGGTTTTTCCGCAATAATCGCAACCGCGCCATTTTCAATTGCCTGTGCAACTAATTTGTGACCATCTACTGTATGCCCTTTAATACAAATAAACAAACTTCCTTGTAAAACATTACGGTGATCTTTCTCAACAGAAGTGATCTCTGGATTGCTATCACCTATTTTTTGATACAGTTTGATTTTAGAAAGTAGTACATCTAATTTCAAAGACTTAACTTCCCTTCTTTATTTTGAAAACAACAGATATCTTATTATTATCAACAATTATTAACGAAATTGATTATACACTATAAAAAAACATTTAGGAATCGTTTTTTAGACAACTATTTTCCATTTTTTAAAAAAGAAAGTTATTTCCGATAGTATAAGGTTTATCTTTACATAACTTGCGTCAATCGGTTCATATGTTTTACTTAAAAAAATGATAGTTGATTCTCCTCTGGTAAATTTTCTAAGCAGCCATGGTTTGTCATAAATTCAATAATGGTTTTCGACACTCTACCACGTTTTTGCAGATCCTCTTTTGAAAGAAACTCTCCTTCTGCACGTGCTTTAACAATTTGCTCTGCAACACTCTCACCCAATCCTGGAATCGTTACAAATGGTGGAATTAATCCATCTCCATCAATAATAAACTCAGTTGCAGCAGAGCGGTACAAATCAATTTTTTTGAAGGAAAAGCCACGCTCACACATTTCTAAAGCTAATTCAAGAGTTGTTACAAGTGCCTCTTCCTTTGCAGTTGCTTCCTTGCCTTTATCAGCAATCTCCTTAAGACGTGCTCTAAGCGATGAAGCTCCTCTGACCATCGTTTCAATTTCGTAGTCATTGGTTCGCACAGAAAAATACATCGCATAGAAGTATAGTGGATAGTGCACTTTAAAATAAGCAATCCGAACACTCATCAACACATAAGCACAGGCATGCGCTTTCGGAAACATATACTTGATCTTTTTACAAGAATCAATATACCACGGTTGAACATGATGGAGTAACATTTCTTCTTCCATCTCAGTAGTTAATCCCTTACCTTTACGAACCGACTCCATAATCTTAAAGGCATATGCTGGTTCCAAGCCTTGATGAATCAAATACACCATAATATCATCGCGACAACCAATAACCTCTTTCAATGTACAAATCTCATGATTAATTAATTCCTGTGCATTGCCAAGCCAAACATCAGTCCCATGTGAAAGTCCTGAAATTTGCACCAATTCAGCAAATGTACTCGGCTTTGTGGCCTCAAGCATTTGGCGAACAAACTGCGTGCCAAACTCAGGAATGCCAAACGTTCCTGTTTTACTATTAATCGCTTCTTCTGTGACACCAAGCGGCTCTGTACTGCTAAAAATCTTCATTACTGCTGGATCATCTGTTGGGATATCCATTGGGTCAATTCCACTTAAATCTTGCAACATTTTGATCGCAGTCGGATCATCGTGTCCAAGAATATCAAGCTTAAGAACATTATCATGAATCGAATGGAAATCAAAATGGGTGGTTTTCCAATCAGAGCCGCTATTATCAGCAGGATACTGAATAGGTGAAAAATCATAAATATCCATATAATCAGGAATGACAATAATCCCACCGGGATGCTGACCCGTTGTTCGCTTTGTACCCGTACAGCCTTTTGCTAAACGATCAATTTCTGTTGATTTCTTATGAATATTATGCTCAGCCAAATAGCCTTTAACAAAACCATAAGCTGTCTTGTCTGCTACCGTCGCAATCGTTCCAGCACGATAAACATTATCCTCACCAAATAATTCTTTGGTATAAGCATGTGCCGTTGCTTGATACTGACCTGAGAAATTCAAGTCTATATCGGGAACCTTATCCCCTTTATAACCAAGAAAAGTTTCAAAGGGAATTTCTTGTCCATCCTTGCGGTAGCTACTATCGCATTGTCTACATATAGCATCAGGTAGATCATATCCAGAACCATAACGTCCATCATCAAAAAACTGCGAATGTGTACATGTTGGACAAACATAATGTGGTGGCAGTGGATTCACTTCCGTAATCCCTGTCAAATAGGCAACCAATGAAGAACCAACTGATCCACGTGATCCTACCAAATAACCATCATCCACTGATTTCTTGACAAGCTTATGTGAAATCAAATAGATCACTGAAAACCCGTGACCAATGATACTTTCTAGTTCCTTTTCAATTCTCGCTAACACGATTTCCGGTAAATTTTCTCCATAAAGCGTATGGGCACGATGGTAAGTCATCTGGCGAATTTCTTCGTCAGCACCATCAATTCTTGGTGTATATAGTTCATCTTTAATGGGCTTGACAACTTCAATCAGATCAGCAATCATATTTGGATTGGTTATTACGATTTCTTTTGCCTTTGTTTCTTCTAGAAAAGAAAAACTAGCTAACATTTCATCTGTTGTTCGAAAATGAACATCAGGATGCGGATAACGATTCATTGGGTTTCCTCCACCCTGTGAGGCAATCAAAATTTTTCGATAGATTTTTTCATGCTCATCAACATAGTGGGTATTGCCTGTTGCCACAACTGGTTTGCCAATTCGTTCACCAAGCTCAATTAAATTGGAAATAATCATCTCTAATGATTTTTCACTATTCACACGCCCCGCCTCGATTAGTGGAGCGTAAACTTCTTTTGGATGCACTTCAATATAATCATAGAAAGAAGCTAATTTCACAACATCTTCGAGTGGTTTTTGCGTTATCGCTTCAAAGACTTCTCCTTCAGCGCAACCTGAACCAATCAACAGACCTTCTCGATGTTCAATTAACACCGATCTTGGTATTCTTGGTACTCGATAAAAGTATTGGATATGAGAGATTGAGATTAATTTAAAAAGATTTTTTAAACCAGTAGCGTTTTGGACAAGAATGGTACAATGCGTTGGTCTAGTGCGTTGAAATCCATTTTCGCTTGTAAGTTGGCTCATCTGGGTTATATTTGTAATACCCCGACTTTGCATTTCTTTGATCATCATCATTAATATGTTGCCTGTTGCTTCAGCATCATAAATAGCACGATGGTGGCTTACCAGTTCAACATTGAGTTTTTTTGCTAAAGTTCCTAAACCGTATGTTTTAAACTCTGGATAGAGTGTACGAGCTAATTCAAGTGTATCAATAATTGGATTAGCTACCTTTTCATAGCCTAGCTTTTGGTAGCCGACATTAATAAAACCAATATCAAAACTCGCATTATGAGCAACAAGTACAGCATCACCAGCCCACTCACGGAAACGTGTAAGCACATCTGCAATTTCTGGTGCATTCGCAACCATGTCATCAGTGATATTTGTTAATTCAATTGTTTTCGAAGAAAGCGGATGATGTGGATTAGCAAATTCTGAAAAACGATCAATAATTTCTCCGTCATAAATTTTAACAGCTGCCAATTCAATGATCGTGTCATAAATAGCCGAAAGCCCTGTTGTTTCTACGTCAAAAACAACAAAATTTGTTTCCTGTAATACCCTTGATTGAGCATTTTCCACAAGGCAAACACCATCATCAACTAGATAGACTTCAACACCATAGATTATTTTCAAATCATGTTTCTTTCCAGCTGCATAGGCATCTGGGAAAGCTTGCACTGAACCGTGATCAGTAATGGCAATTGCACGATGTCCCCATTTCTTGGCTTGAGCAACAAAATTACCAATTGGCGTAATGGCATCCATCTGACTCATTTGTGTATGTAAATGAAGCTCAACTCTTTTCTCATCAGCAGGAGCAGTATCTTGGCGTTCAGCTGGAACAAATCGATTGATATCCTGTACCATCATCAACAGTTCTGGATTGACACGATTAAACGTATCCATTTGCACTGCTCCTTGTGCATAAATCCACATCCCTCGATGTAGAGCTTGAAATGCTTTCTCATCATTACGATCACGAGAAAACATTTTCAACATTAATGAATCTGTATAATCTGTGATCTTAGCTTGTAAGAGCAGTCTACCGCTCTTTAATGTTCTAATATCTACTTCAAAGATACAGCCTTGGATAGCAATCCTTTTTTCTTCATCAATAATTTCTTCGATTGGTATGATATCTTTTACTTTAATGGCTTTACCAATTTGAACTTTCTCTGAAGATAGATTGTTTTGCGTTTTTTTTCCAAGTTGATTGATGCTTTGTAGCGACTGTAAAGCATTTTCTTGATCTTTCTTTTGCATTTCCTCTTGAAAATCAGCTATTAATCTATTCTTGCTTTCGTAGTCAACCTTTATCTCGAATTGCAAGCTTTCAAAACCAAACTTTTCATATGCCTGCAAAATTCGTGGTAAATAGTTTTGCTTAATTTGTCTTGCTTCTGCCTCTGAAAAAAAAGTCAGTATCATTTGATTTTTTTCAAAAAACAATGATTGCAGGGCAAGCGATTCGAATATATGTGGTGGTGCCTGTAGTTCTTGAATAATGGGCTTCCAATATTGAAAAACCATTTCATCATTTTCTTGTTTAGCAATCTTTACGTTTATCACAATCGTAGAAATTTCAACAAAAACCATTTCCATTTTCAATATAAAGGCATGCCAAACATGATAGGGTACAGCTTTTTCTAATTTAAGGTGAAAATGCCATGTTCTTTGTTCTTTTTCAACAATTAGTTTATCAATTTCTGCTTCGTGAAAATAATCAAGATACTCACTATTATCTAATCCCAATTGCTGCAAAAGAATCATAAACTTTTCTTTTTTTGTTGTTATCGCTGAATTCATAACGGTACACCCCAAAATCATTTGAATCTTTATTTTAACATAAAGACAAGCTTCTGAGCGTGTAACTTTTGAAATTTTGTTTAGGACATGTCGGTAAACTACTTCATTATTCTCCTAGACTCACATCTAGTAGACATACGGATTTCACAAGACAAAAAGCATTACCGAAAAACAACTTAGAGAAGTTTTCAATAATGCACTAACTTAACTGTTGAACTGAAGTAATTGATAGCTTGATTCCAGTCGTAAGCTGCTACATCAGGTTTAATAATCTCAGTATATCAAAAGTTCTCAACCGTGTTATCTACAACTGATTGCATATACCAACAAATAGATTCGTGTTCGTTGAAGTGTGATGGATCGTATAGATAAATGGTTTGTTGCAGTCCATGGTCGTTATTGGATCAAACAATGCTGTTGGCGAAATCATTAAAGCTGTTGCTGCTCCAGCTTCAACACCTGCTTCATTTACATCAAATACTGTCTTATGGATAGCCTGACTAATATAAAGTTCTT